>JXCC01000140.1:0-16072 GCA_000817285.1 Curvularia papendorfii
ATTCTATAGCGTCTATAGAATATATCTATATAATATATATATATATATATTAATTACTAATAGATATATAGAACACGATATTTCTATCCAAGTCTGGGGAGCTATTTGGATAGGTGGACGATCAGATCTAGTGGTTATTAAGACACCAAGGACAACTACTACTCATAGAAATCATCACTATATTCGAAAATGTCTGATACCTCACATTAAACCTAGACTTAGGGCAGGTGAGTAATCTTAACTATTTTTTAATATATATATATAACTAAATATCTATTTGGATATGTATATATCTATAGTTATATCTAATAACTATATATAATACTAATAACGTATGGTAATATAGGCTGGAGTTTTTAGCAGGACAACGCTACTATCCACTCTGCTAGAAACGTTCAAAGCTAGTTTACTAGAAATCACGTCAAGATATTTAGTCATCCGCCCTATAGCCCTAACTTAAATCCTATAGAAAATATATAGAGTATACTTAAAAATAGACTATCTAAATTACCTAGTAGTCTATTAGGAAAAGGGGTTAGTGAAAAAGATATAAATAGCTTTATTAAAGCTATTAAGCAAGAGTGGTAGAAAATACCGCAAAAGGATATAGATAGTAGTATTCTATCCCTACCTAGACGCTACCTAGCTATAGTAGATGCTAAGGGCTGGTATACTAAGTATTAGTAGCTATTTATTATCTATTTAGTCTAATATGTCGTCTAAAATCTATATGTATATATATCTTAGAATTCTATTATACACTATATCTATAAGTACTATATATATATTAAATATATCTAGTAGTTTATAAATATATAATAAAACTATTATTTTTCTAAAAATAGTAGCGCGAAAAATCTAGGTAAAGTTAGTCTATTCTTTTCTCCTAGATTTGAATCTATATTACTTAGCGAGTTTGCTTAGTAAGCATAATATTTTACTATATAGATAAACTTTATAGTATATATTATAGTATGTATTAATTATATTAATATAGCTAATTTGATTATTAAGCTACACTAATTTTAAAATCATAACTTTTTGGAGTTCTTTTTTTTTTTGTCACCCCCCTGTATATATATAGATTCTAGATTTACTAGACTATATAAATATATATATATTAAGTATATTTAGCTATCTAATTATAAAGAAAATCTAGAAATATATATAGATAGCTATAATTACGTAATCGATAGCTGACTAAGCTATTAGTAATATAATAGTATATAAAAATTTCTGCTCATAAATATCAACCTAATCACCTATTTCCTTACAATGCAGCTAAAATTTTCTAAGTTCGAATCTCAAGTCTCTCAATTTTTAGACGTAAATATATCTATTAAAGATATTATTAAATACTTTAAAAAGCCTTCTAGATCTATCTACGACGCTATTTATCGAATTAAAAAGAAAAAAAAGATATAGATATTCAAGAAAGAGCTAGAAAAGGTCGAATCTCTAAGGTATCTTCTAGAACTAGAAGAGCTATTAATAGAGATATTACTAGAAGTCCTAAGAAGACTAATAAAGAATTTTAGAAGAAAATCAATCTAGATATATTATCTAGAACACTTCGGAGAGTTCTAAAAGCTGAGGGTTGGACAGTAAATATCTGTTCTAAAAGTCGATTTTAAACGCTAAAAGAGCTAAAAATAGACTAGCGTGGGCTAAAAATAAGCTAAAAGAGCTAGGGAATATTAATTTTAGTAAGATTATATTTTCTGATGAGTCAGGAATTCAAAGAAATCAAGGAGCTCAATCAGAATATATGAGAAAACGCGGAAATCAGAAGCTAGGCCAAAAACTAGCTAGAAGCAGATCTAAAAGTACGTTTAAAAATTATATTTATATATATATATATTCTATAGAGTCTATAGAATATATCTATATATATTATATATATATCTATGATTACTAATAGATATATAGAACACGATATTTCTATCCTAAGTCTGGGGAGCTATTTGGATCGGTGGAAGATCAGATCTAGTAGTTATTAAAACGCCAAAAACAACTACTACTCATCGAAATTTCCACTATATTCGAAAATGCCTTATTCCTCATATTAAACCTAGGATTAGAGCAGGTAAGAAGATCTAACTATATTTATATATATTTATATATATATCTATATATATAGATAGAATATATATATATCTAAGTATATTAGATTATTTAGCTAATATATTAGAATATAGGCTGGAGTTTTCAGCAGGATAATGCTACTATCCATTCTGCTAGAAACGTTCAAAGCTGGTTTGAGAGAAATCACGTCAAGCTTTTTAGCCACCCACCCTATAGCCCTAACCTAAATCCTATAGAAAATATATAGGGAATACTTAAAAATAGACTATCTAAATTACCTAGTAGTCTATTAGGAAAAGGAGCTAGCGAGAAAGATATTAATAGCTTTATTAAGCTATTAAACAAGAGTGGCAAAAAATACCATAAAAGGATATAGATAGAAGTATTCTATCGTTACTAAGACGATATTCAGGTAATAGTAGATACTAAGGGTTGGTATACTAGATATTAGTCAATAGCTAATATATATCTACATCTATATATCGTCTAAAATATATAAACCTATATATCTATCGTTATAAATTTTAGATAGATATAAGTAACTTAAATATATATAATATCTAACCAGTACTATATATATATAATATAATATCTAGAGATATCCAAAAATAGTAGCGCGAAATATTAAGTTTAAGTTAGGTAGTTTTTTTTCTTCAGATTCGTGCCCATTTTTCTAGACGAGCCTGCTTACTAAGCTACTTAGTCATATATCTTAGATAAATGTGAGATACTACCTTGAAAAATCACTAGCTTTTATTAGTATAGCTTATCTACTTATAAAGATATAAAAGTTTTAAAATAGCAACTTTTTCGAGTACGTTTTTTTTTTGTCCCCCCCCTGTGATATGAATATATATATATATATATAAGATATAGATATATTCTATAGACTCTATAGAATATATATATATTTATATATTATTTTAAAACGTGCTTTTAGATCTGCTTCTAGCTAGTTGTTGGCCTAGCTTCTGATTTCCGCGTTTTGTCATATATTCTGATTGAGCTCCTTGATTTCTTTGAATACCTAACTCATCAGAAAATATAATCTAACTAAAATTATTACTTCCTAGCTCTTTTAGCTTATTTTTAGCCCACGCTAGTCTATTTTTAGCTCTTTTAGTGTTTAAAATAGACTTCTTAGAATAGATATTTACTGTCTAACCCTTAGACTTTAGAACTCTTTAAAGTGTTCTAGATAATATATCTAAATTATTTTCTCCTAGAATTCTTCGTTTAGTCTTCTTAGGACTTCTAGTAATATCTCTATTCATAGCTCTTTTGGTTCTAGAAGATGCTTTAGAGATTTGACCTTTTCTAGCTCTTTCTTAGATATTTAAATCCTTTTTCTTTCTTATAACTCGATAAATAGCGTTATAGATTAATCTAGAAGTCTTTTTGAAGTATATAATAATATTTTTAATAGAGATATTTATATTAAGTAAGCGAGAGATATTAGATTCGAACTTTGATAATTTCAGCTGCATTTTGAGGAAATAGGTGATTAAGTTGATATTTATAAGAAGAACTTCTTATAAACTATTAGATTACTAATAGCTTAGTAAGCTATTGATTACGTAATCATGACTCGATATATATATTTTTAGATTTTTTTAAAAACTAGATAGATAACTATATAATATTTATATATATATATCTTATCTAATAGATCTAGAATCTATATATATAATAAAATATTATAATATCTAAAAATAGCAGCGCGAAATTTTACGTTGAAGCTACTCGATTTTTTTCCCTAAGATTGTAGCGTATTTTACTAGACGTACGTGCTTACTAAGTAGAACTAATAGCTACTAGAAAAAACTACTAGATATTGCCTTTCTAAAGGTATTCGTTCTATTAGTATAGCTTATTTAGTTATTTAGTTATAAAGGTTTGAATATATCAACTTTTTAGAGTTCTTTTTTTTTCTGTCACCCCCCTGTATATAAAACGTATTAGCTGAATAGGTAGATAGTAGTTATAGTAATAGTAAGAGTATATTAAAGAGAGTATCTAAAGAGAGGTAGTATAGGCATTATAATTAAACTAAATATAATACTTATACTTATATAATTAAGATATATAGTATAAGTAATAGTATTAATTCTAATAATTAATCTAGTATATTATAATAATCTCTTAACTATAATGAAGGTGCGTGATAACGTCTTAAAGTCGACGCACTAGCACGGAGGTGGTCACTCGCTTAGGGTGGCCGCTCGCTTGTAAACCACGTTAAATATTAAAGTGCTCTAACTATAATAGAATAGGCTGATGATGAATTTAGCTATTAGAACTAACTCTAAGTATCTAGTAAGTAGATAGGTCTTTAAATTAGATATTTATAAGTACCTTAACGTGGTTTACAAGCGAATTAGACACCTAAGCGAATTAGATAGGCCCCACTAGCACGTTAACTTCAATACTATAACGCGTTATATCTTAATAATATAATTATCTTTCAACTTATCTTAAATTAGACCTCTAGCTTACTCTTTTTAATATCTAGTTATAACGTATTTAAAGTTAAAGATATACTATCTCTATCTATAACGTACCTTAAAGTACTCTATCTAATTAACGCGCTAGAAAGCGCTCCTAACACGACTATAAAGTGAACTTAAAGCGCCTAAATAAGCTAGAAGAGGAGGCTATAGTAAAGCGTATTTTTAAAGAGTCTATATAAGGATTTACGCCTATAAAGGCTAATATTTATATAATAGTTAATAAACTATTATATAAGTAGGGGAGTGACCCTATTAGTAAGAACTAGGTTAATAACTTTATTAAGCGAACTCTTAAGCTCTATATACGCTAGAGCTATCTCTATAATTAGTAGTAAGCTACCTATAAGAATCTAGTAGCTATTTAGCGCTAGTTTAACTTAGTCTAAATAATAAAGTAGAAATAGGGTATTATAGATTATAATATTTATAACTTTAATAAAACTAGCTTTATAATAAGTAAGATTTTATTATAATTAGTTATAATAGTCTTAGAAGAATATAGTAAAAAGAAATAGATAACGTGGTTCACAAGCGAGTCGCCCACCCAAGCGAGTCGCCCACTTTACATCAACGCGTCAACGTTAACACGTTATTACGCACTTTTATCATAGTTAATAAACTATTATAATATACTAAATTAATTACTTAAATCACTACTATTACTTATACTATCTATCTTAACTATATAGGTGTAGGCGTTATATCTAGTCTCCCTATAACGCCCGCACCGCCTCTCTCCTCGCGCCCTCTTTAACGCACTCTCACCACCACTACGACTACTATTCGCCTATCTAGCTAATACTTCTTATACTTCCCCTATAGTGAGAGTCTCGTCTATCTATATATATCGTCTCTTACGACTCTTACGCTTATTTACTATATCTAGAGCCTCTTAAAGAGTAGCTACTTCCTCCCTTATAAGCGTCATCTTATATACGATTTACTAAGCTCCTTTATTTAACTACGTAACCTTTTTATTAAGAGAGCTTATAGAAGACCTAGGGCGGTTTCTTACTTTCTATTAAATAAGAGTACTTTAGGCCTCAACTTCGCGGGCGTTGTGTGGCGTCTGCGCCTCCTAAGCGTCCGCCCGTCGCGGTGACTGTTTTAGTGTCTACACTACCACATTAAGCTTCAATAGCACAGCATGTGGGTTATATGGGACTAGGCCAGCGGCTCTAAAACCAGCTTAGATATTCTCCTTCGTAATAGACTGCTCAAAAGCAGCCCTAAAGGCTGGTAGGAAGGTCTCCTTACTAATATAGTTGGTGCGGTTATATGCCAAGGCTAAAACAGCGTCGCCATACTTGCGCTTTAATGGCCTAAAGCAGGCGACATTAAGAGGCTACAATAGATAAGACGAGTGTATAGGTATATAGAGAAGAATAATATTCTTCTCCTTATAAAGATCTTAAAATTCGATAGAGTAGTGGCTCTTATAGCTATTAATAATAAGTAGTCGATATCTACCTATAGTATGCCTCTTTATATAAGTATTAAAGTGCTCTAGCTACGTAAGAGCGAGCTAATTGTTCGTCCAGCTATTAGGGCTGACTTTAAGCACCTAGTTAGTAGGCAGTTTCTTAAACTAGATGTCGATAAGCACCTTGCCTACAAAGATGACGAAGGGTGGTAGATAGTAACCTAACGCGCCTACGCCTTAGATTATAGTAACCTACTTCTAGTTGCCTAGCTATATTCGCTTCTTTTTACTATATCCTTTTAAGGCTATAATAACTAACTATAATAAAATCTTACCTATTATAAAGCTAGTCTTGTTAAAGTTATAGATATTATTATCTATAATACCCTACTTCTACTTTATTAACTTAACTAGATTAAACTAGCGTTAGATAGCTACTAGGTCCTCGTAGGCGGCTCGCTAGTAATTATAGGGACGGCTCTAGCGCGTATAGAGCTTAGGGGTTCTCTTTATAAAGTTATTAACCTAGTTCTTACTAATAGGGTTGCTAGCGCGCTTATATAATAGTTTATTAGCTATTACTTAAATATTAGCCTTTATAGGCGCAAATTCTCGCGTAGAATCCTTAAGAATACGCTAAACTATAGCCTCCTCTTCTAGCTTATTTAGGCGCTTTAAGTTCGCCTTATAGTCGCGTTAGGAGCGCTTTCTAGCGTGTTAGTTAGATAAAGTTCTTCGAGGCACGTTATAGATAGAAGTAGCATATCTTTAGCTTTTAACACGTTGCGATTAAATATTAAAAAGAGTAAGTTAAAGATTAGATTTAGTATAGGAAGTTTAGCTATTATATTATTAAGTTATTACGTGTTATAGTGTTGACGTCGACGCGTTGGTGTAAAGTGGGCGACTCGCTTGGGTGGGCGACTCGCTTGTGAACCACGTTATAGCTAGGTAACTATAAGTAGGTTACTATAGTCTAAGGCGTGGGCGCGTTAAGTCGCTAGCTACCCCCCTTAATCCTCTTCGTAGGTAAGGTGTTTATTAATATTTAGTTTAAAGATCTACTAACTAACTAGATTCTTAAAGTTAGTTCTAATAGCTAGATATATAATTAGCTTACTTTTATATAGTTAGAGCACTTTAATATCTATATAAAGAGCTATACTATAAGAAGATATTAACTACTTATTATTAATAACTATAAGAGTTACTACTCTATTAGTTTCTAAAATCTTTATAAAGAGAAGAATCTTATTCTTCTTTATATACCTATACACTTATCTCACCTATTATAGTCCCTTAACGTCGCCTATTTCTCGCTGTTAAAGCGTAAGTATAGCGATATTATTTTAGGCTTAGTACGTAACCGTACTAACTATATTAGTAAGAAGACCTTCCTATTAGTCTTTAAGGCTACTTCTAAGTAGTCTATTATAAAGGAGAATATCTAAGCTAGCCTTATAGGTGCTAGACTAGTCCTATATAACCTATAGGCTATTCTATTAAAGATTAATATAGTAATATGGACGCTAGAATAATTACTATAATAGGCAGCTACCTAGGAGGCGTAGACACCATATAATACGCGCGAAGTCGAGGCTCAAAGTACTCTTATTTAATAGAGAGTAAGAAACTACCCTAGATCTTCTATAAGCTCTTTAGACGAAAAGATTATATAGCTTAGTAAAGATACGTAATAGATAGCTTATAAGATAGTATTACTATATAAGAAAGTTAATAGCGTTAAAATAGCTCTAGATATAATAATAAAGTATAAGAGCTATAAATAGCGATATATATAGATAGATAAGACTCTTAATATAGGTAAGGTATAAGAGGTATTAGCTAAATAGGCGGGTAGTAGTTAAGGCGATAGTAAGAGCGCGTTAAAGAGGGTGTAGGGAGAGAGGTAGTATAGATATTATAAGTAGACTAGACACCACGCTTATACGTATATAGTTAAAATAGATAGTATAAATAATAGTAGTAATTTTAAATCTTAATTTATTATATTATAATAGTCTATTAACTATAATAAATATCTATAATAATAGGGTAAAGTTAACGCGCTAGTGGGGCCTGTCTAATTCGCTTAGGTGTCTAGTTCGCTTATGAACCACGTTACCAATAAAGATAAGAAAAGGGGGAAGTTAGTAAATTAATATATATGTCCTAAATTATAGTAATTTACTATTAGTTATTTAACTAAGTCTACCACCTTTTACTCTATTCTTTTAAAACTATAATAATAAAAATTAAAAAAATCTTACCTCTTATAAAGCTAGTTTTATTAAAATCATAAATATTATTATTTATAATTCTTGAATATTCCAGTATTAATTTAATTCAGTTAAACTAGCGCTAGATAGCGACTAGGCTCTTATAGGTAGCTTATAAGTGATTTTAGAGATAGCTTTAGTATATATAGAGCTTAAAGGTTCTCTTAATAAAATTATTAACCTAGTTCTTATTAATAGGTTTACTCTTCTACTTATAAAACGTTTATTAGCTATTACATTAATATTATCTTTCATAGGCGTAAATCCTTATATAAACTCTTTAGAAATACACTTAATATAGTCTTTCTTTCTATTATATTTAGATATTTTATATTTACTTTATGATTATATTAGAAAACAGTTCTAGTATCTCTATACTAAAGTATAACTTATATAACATTATGGATAGAAAAAAATATTTTTAGTATTAAATATATGTGGGAGCTGGGAGACCTTGAACAAATGAGACTGTATTGAGAGGATTGATCCAAGTCCGCTGATCTGTCAAGATCAGTAGAAGAATCGGAATATATACCACTGCCCATCACGTGACATCCTGATCCGTACTAGTTCTCAGGCTTGATTACCTAAGATCAGATAAGATCAGGTTGCTCACTGATCTGATCACATGACCAAGTCAGTGATCAGTTCGTCTCTGCTGTGACAATATATTATAATTTGAAATCAAAAAGAGTAAGCTAAAATATAATTTACTATAGATAGTTTTACTTTTATATTATTAAGATATTACGCGTCATTATATTAGCGTTGACACGCTAGTATAATGTAGCCCACTCGCTTAGGTGGCCGACTCGCTTTTAAACCACGTTAAGTAAAATATAAGAAATAATAGCTTAAAAAATAGGTAGTAGTTATAGTAATAGTAAAAATACGTTAAAGAGAGTATAAGAAGAGAAAAAGAATATATATTATAAGTAGACTAGATATAATACTTATATATATTGTGGTACGATACGTGATCGAGCTCAAGTAGATCAAGGGGCCAACCCGCAATCAGCCAATCGAAAAGTAATCGCTAGCATTGAATTGAGTGAAGAAGGTGTCTCTCTACTCCGAACGGAATTATATCTATTTACTCATATGCTAGTCACGTGCTACTACACCACAATATATATTCTAGATATGGATAAAAGAAATAATAGTAATAATTCTCATACGTAATTTAGTATCTTATAATAGTTAATAAGCTATAACAATATCTATAATAGTATAGTCAAGTTGACGAGCTAGTGGGACGTGTTCAATCCGCTTAGGTGTCTAATTCGCTCATGGACCACATAATACCTTTATCCATATACAACTCGGCTAGATTTCTTCATTCAGGCTTGCAATATACTCAGAGTCTATCTTGTACATTAGGATCATCGTGTTCATCAATAGGTTTGATTCCATTCTTTCTTATCTGATATTATAATCCTAACTTGGCTTCAGTAATTAGCTAACTAGCAGTGTTTTAAGATTGTGGCACGCCGCCCCTTACGATCCCAAATGATAACAACAAAGAATATGTATTACTGTTAAGAGCTATGGCGCGTTGAACTAAGTGTACTGGATTTTGTTAAAGTCTCTAGATGTTGACCTATATGTATCATGTAGCAGTAGAATACCATTATAACTATTGCTAGGAAATTAGAGTAGAGTTATATTTCCAGTAAGATCTTAGTGAAAGTGCTACACGAACCTTTGAGGTAGGTTGAAGATCGCCAGGTAGCCGAGCGCCTCACCCCATGTAACCATCTGAACTTCATCCAGACCAGGACTAGGGAAGTACATCCCGAGCCTATGTAATGATATACATCTTAGCAAACCCACTTCACATCTGGATTACCTCTCATTTTGCCTGCGCCGTTACAGCTATATTAATTCCATCTTCTCAAAACATATTCTAGGTTCTCACTAGTTACTAGTTCAACTAATCCCAAACATTAATTGACTCTAGGTTTTATACGAATCAAATATCGCTTAGAGGCGAGATAAGCAATGGCGGTGCCACGCACTTCATGGCTTTGGTTTGGGACAAGAGACACCTCGAATCTCCGGAACAAAGTAGCGTACAGCAATCGAAGCTCTCTCATCGCAAAATGCTGACCTGGGCAAGTCCTCGAACCTCCAGAAAATGGGAGGAATGATTTGCGATCGGCTTCAACGCCCTTGTAAGGAGCTATCCATCTTTCAGGGATAAATGAAGATGCGTCAGGCCAGCGCTCTGGATCAAGACCTACTGCAGTCATCTGCGCAGACACGGTTGTCTAAAAAGTGTTAATATTGTACGTAAGACAGGGTAAGGACCTCAATCAGTACATACACCAGCCGGGATCTCATAACCATTTACAGTGGCAGCTTTTTTTGTTTCACGACGAACTCCTATGATCTCGTATGAGTACCAGAGCTAGCCTGTGAACTGACTTAGGCATGAACTTGCCTGTTGGTGTGATGGGCATGACCCTCATAGCTTCGTTGATAACAGCGGTTAAATACGCCAAGTCCTTCGTGTTTTCGACGGTAATTGGAGAATCCACGGAAGAAAAGGCTTCGTCGATCTCAGTGAGCAATACTTTGAGCTTGGATGGGTTGTTAAGCAGTAACAACATGCCAAAAGTAGCAACAGCACTTGTGCTATCACTACCAGCGACCCTACAAGAATGTTAGGTTTGAACCTCAATATTGGCAAACGCAGAGCGAGAAACTCACATAAAGAGACGTAAATCTTCCTTCATATGCTCTTCGGTATAAATATCTGGAACTGCGCTATTTGTGTTAATAAGGGTTTGAAGAAGGTCCTTTCTTGTTTCCATTGTAGGGTCATTGCGTCGATTAGAGAGAACGGTGTTCAGCATAGCGGTCAATTCCGAGCTTTCGACTGCCGGCATGAATGGTAAATGGCGCAAAAGTGGAAAATGAGCATAGAGGATAATGCGGCGGATTCGAGCTACAATAAGCTTCATCCATCGAGTGCTATCGTTCCCTGTTTGCTCAAAGGAACCGCCAAGCGATGTTGTGCTCAGGATGTCCTGAGTAGTTAATACCATTCTGTACGGGTATTATCTAGAGATATGTGTGACTTACTGTTGCGAGATTTAGAGAGACCTTGGTTATGTCGATAACAGCTGAACCATCTTTTCCCTCTGCACATTTCGACCTGAGTAGCTTTTCAAATGTCTGCATACAAGCCTGAAATGATGGAGACATAGCGTTAAGATAATTTGGGGAGAACCCAGGAGAAATCCATCGTCTCTGGACTTTTGTCAACTTTTGCATCTGTCCAAAGACGACAGAAGAGCCCATACTCTTTGTTTGTAAAGTACCTTATCCGTTTCGGTGACGAGGTCTGCAACATCTTGCCTGGCACGAAGTGCCCGGTACAGTTCGCTCTTTGGCCAATCCTCTTCAACTACAATCTTGTGTATAGCATTGGTTCCAGAAACAAGAACAGTTTTGGGAGCTGTAGAGGTCAGACCTTCTAACCTGGTAAGCGACGACAACGAATTCCTAACTAACCAATCACGACAGTATTGCCATACTTCTTCATCAGCTCCGCGTACACGATAGCGGGCTTATCTTGAACAATGGCGATCTTGTAGGGTAGGTGGCTGATCCTCCTGAACCAAGGTCCAGGCACCTTAGCTAGAGGGCTGCTGTAGGCTTCGACCAGAGCAAAGATAAAACGCCGAAGCAATTCAGCTGCAGCGCAGTAGACTATAAGCCAGGCATACGATCCCATGGTAGCGTGGTGGAATTTCGATTAAGTAAAGATAGAGTGATCAAAGATGCGCTCCGGAACGTTTCAATCTCGTTTTTCTAGTAGTCTTGGTGCACTCGTCTTGTATCTATGAGGGCTATTCTTTTAAATCATATATTTAATATTGGTAGAGCCCTAGCTTCAAAGCCCATCACGCCCTGTTTAAAAAAACTAAAATCTTAGATTGGCTACATTTAATAATTAGTTTATAATTTCTATCCACATATTAAATAATGTAGTATTATTATCTAGACTTTGAGTCAGATTCCCTGCCTAGAAGCCCTCCTAGATGCTACCTCTGGCGTTGGTTTAATTATGCTTTTTTGTTACATCTATTGGTACCATAGTAGACTTATTATATCTCTCAATATCTTTATATCCATAATTTAATATATCAAAGATATGTTAACCCGGATATCACATTTAATGAGTTACTGTTAATGTGTCATCTAATCGGATTTGTTAAGATATTCATTAATAAATATATTAAAATCAGCTGGTTACAATTATCTGTCTATCAGTGGTATCTGTATGGACTATTCTCATGGATTTCATCGGATAAATTCGCTTTTCGTGGATTTAAATATAAAACACAGATTACTCGATCACACAGGTTCGTTCTCAGCAAAGAGATGCCTGCAAAACTATTCAGCGACTGGTGTCTGTCAAGTATGACTCCAATCAAGCCGAATGAAATATCCCACTGTATGTTTCATACTCGCGCTCACTATCTAGAAACTTTGAGATATTTTGTCCTATAAATTAGTTATTGAGTTGATCTATTGCAAAGAGAACTACTCATTAAGGATTCCATCATGCAACTTGTTTTAGTTTAGACTAGGATATCTTCTTGAGCACTTCAACGTGATTACACTAATATAGGCGATAATTAGCCAGACTCATGACAGCCTTAAAAAGACACATCTGCATACTCGGGTAGTTTCACTGTTATTGAGAGCACGAATGAGGTGCCCTCCTCTACTCCCTCGCGGTCGCAACTACCTGCCCATAAAGTAGCCCTACCAAAACTACCTAAAGAGTAAGGCCATAATGTCATCTTAATTGATCTCTTTTTAGCTATAACGTAGTTCATAAGTGAGCGCTCCACCTTTTACTAGCATATTCATATTGACACTATTTATTTTTCTATTTTCTACAACTGACTCGCTTATAGTGATTTGCTAATTAAAAGTATCTTAAAACAATATTAGGTCACCTTTTAGCCTACTAAGACTTTACAATTAAAAAGAAATAACTTTCATATAAGTAAAATTTTAGATATAATACCTTAAGCTAAATTTAAACTAGAAGTTTAGGTCTAGATAGACTCTGAAGTAGTGGAGAAACTACTAAACTGTCTCTTTGATAGACCTCTATCTATTAATGATCTAATAATAGGTAGGAGCCTTTGAGTATTGAATAATAGGTATACTATTATAGGGCAAAGAACTTTATAGTTATTATATTATAGTAGTGATACGAGTATTTAGTATAAAGTATAAAATATTAATATTAATTATTTATAACTTACGCCTATAAATATTCTAACTGCTTACTACTTTTATTAATTTGGTATCTAGTAGGCTGGCTAATGGGTACCCAGCGTAACCCAGCGCCAAATCTATTTAGGATAAATAAGCGAGGAATATTGACATTTTTTATAAGAAAACGCGTAATAGTATATGTTCTATATAGTAATTCTTCTTTTCTCTAAAGTGTACTATATAATTAGATAGAGTATTAAAATATTATCTAAAAACGCGAAAATAACGCGAAATTAACTTCCCAAAAAGGTTGAGTAACCCTACGTAGGGTACCCTATTTGCTAGCCTAGTCTCTAGCTTAGTAGCTATAATATCGTAAAGACTTCCAATTCTTTTTATTAATACTCTAATAGTTAACTTAATATATAACTTAATCTACCTAGCTAATAGAAGTTATTAATTATTTTTTTAATAAATATTATATTAGTTTTTCTTAATTAAATATTAGATAAAAGAAAAGAGTATTAGATATATAGTACTTAGAGTAAATATATAACTTTGCTAAAATAATATTTAATTTAATAATAAAACCTATATAAAATTTATTATATAACTATGGAATATTTAGATAGTTATATTAAAAGATATTTATATCATATTTATAAGTAATAATAAGGCTTTTACACTATACATTAGGGTGAGTACTAATAGGAAGAATAAGCTAGATCTATATTATAATACGATTACCTAGATTAAGTTAAATATATCGCTTAGTAAAATAGACTATTATAGTTTCTATACCAACGAAAAATTTAAAAAGTCTTTTATAATAATTAAAGGGATAAGATAGTATAGCTTGAATAGATGCTATACTATTTTTCATCTAATGGATATGTATATAGTTTAAGATAGCTATACGTAAATATTATAGATTTAGATAACGTAGATATAGAGAATATAAATTTTATCAATATCAAGAAAGTAATTAATAGTATATTAATATAGTTCTATAGAAGCTAAGTCTACTATTATTAGTTAAACTTAAAAGCTTTACTATAAGACTTATTACTAGTGACTTTATAAGAAGCTAAATCTAAAAGTATTTATTTTATAGCTTAAGTATTAGTTTCTCTTTTTATATCTTTGAATATAAAAATCTATATTTATTTAGCTCTTATAGTAATTAAGCTATATATTTATGAGAGTGTTAAACGTATAGAGTTCCTTTTCTTTATATTTCCTCTCTATATGCTACTTTACTAGCTACTAGTTAAATATAATTTTAATATATATAAATCTATATATGAACTTCTTAAAATATAAATGATAATACTTTTCTATTTTCTAGTTATATTAAGGCCCTTTTCTAGCATGCTATATAGATAAAATATTTCAAAGTAGCCTAATAGGTAGAGGTGCTATATCTTCATTTGAAAAGTATTATAATTAGACGTTAAGGAAGATGAGCTAGAGATTAAATTCACAATAGGAAGTTCATGTAGTATATTATAAAGTAAATACGTATTGCAGCGTTAACATTATCGCGCCAGGAGGGCGTAATTAGCTCTCTAGGTAGTTAGATTGCCTTTCGACTCCTTTTTTCATTTTCAAAATTATTATTATTACTGTTAATCTAGTTATGATTTTTATTAAGATTAATTTTACGATTAGAATTTAAACCCATATTATAATGTACTAAGGTTGCTACACTATATGCATCTCGCGAAAACGCTCCGGTTGAGCTCATAGTGTATCCGTTTCTAGTCTCATCTACGTATCTGATTCTAGTAAAATAACCCGTATATATTAAAAGAAACTAAAGGTGGGTGACGAAAAAAAAGGACTTAAAAAAGTTGCAATTTTGAAATTATTATAGCTTAATAATTAAATGAGCTATATAAATAAGATCAATATGTATTATAATATATATCTCTTCAAAAGTTAATATACTAACTTTATTAGATACTTACTAAGCAAACTCGCTAAGTAATATAGATTTAAATCTAGGAGAAAAGATTAGACTAACTTTACCTAGATTTTTCGCGCTACTATTTTTAGAAAAATAATAGTTTTATTATATATTTATAAACTACTAGATATATTTAACATATATATAGTACTTATAGATATAGTGTATAATAGAATTCTAAGATATATATACATATAGATTTTAGACGACATATTAGACTAAATAGATAATAAATAGCTACTAATACTTAGTATATCAGCCCTTAGCATCTATCATAGCTAGGTAGCGTCTAGGTAGGGATAGAATACTACTATCTATATCCTTTTGCGGTATTTTATGCCACTCTTGCTTAATAGCTTTAATAAAGCTATTTATATCTTTTTCACTAACCCCTTTTCCTAATAGACTACTAGGTAATTTAGATAGGTATATTTTTAAGTATTCTCTACATATTTTCTATAGGATTTAAGTTAGGGCTATAGGGCGGATGACTAAATATCTTGACGTGATTTCTAGTAAACCAGCTTTGAACGTTTCTAGCAGAGTGGATAGTAGCGTTATC
>JXCC01000141.1:0-34660 GCA_000817285.1 Curvularia papendorfii
GGAGGCGGTGGCGGCGGAGCCTTTTTGGCGCTGCCGCCCTGTTCCGCCGTTGCCCAACTGGCAGCACGAGACACGACATTGCCGCGTGCGCTGCCGACCGATGAAGCCGTGTCTGGACTAGGAGGTGATCTTTCACGTCGTCCGTTTGATGGCGTGTAATCGTCGTCATAGTCGTCGGCGAAAGTGTTCAGTTGGGCCCCACTCGTTTGGCGAACCGGACGAAGGTTGCTACGACTGGATGAAATGACGGATGAATCGGTGGGCACACGGGACAGTTTACGGGCAGGGGAATCATCGCGATAGCCATTGGAATCGTCGTAGGTTGAGGTGCGGCTAATGGAAGGACGCAGAGCATAGGGGCCGGGAGAATGGCTGGGACCTGGCGAGCGACTACGTTGAGTGGTTAGTTTGGGGATGGTCATGCGCGGCACTTCAGGCTCCGGCTCTTCCTCGACCGGGTTGAAACGTTCGGCGTAACCGTGTGCAGTATTGGACCGGGAGCGTGTGGGACGGGATGGCGTAGCTCTGGCGTCCCTGCACAATGCGTCAGCGTTTGATTGCATAGTATGCTGATCGATATTTTGCTTACTGGACCGGCCACTCGCGCTTGACATTGAGTAAGATCCTCACGACAGCGGTCGTAGTAGCTCAACTCTGGCCTCGAGGAAAGCAGTCTCAGGCTCTTGGACCATGTCGACTTCTGACTCTTTGATGTCCTGCATCCTGCGGAAGACCTCTTCGCTGGTCTCCTCGTACTTTGCCTTTTGTGAGCGAAGCTCTTCTTCCATGCGGGAAATCTTCTTTTTTGGTCTTCTGCATCTTTGCGAGCGAGGTATCGTAGGCCAGGCGACGTTGCCTCGAGCTTCTTGCGGGTAGCCTAGACAGCATTAGCTTTGGTGACAGCAGTGGTCTTGCTGACCAGGTAATGCCCATACCTGGGTACTCTTTCATTTGGACCAAAGAGCGCTCCAGACCCTCTAGCCATGTCGAGGTAGCACTTTGTATGTACGCGTCTTCTTGTACTCTTGCCAGACGCCTCGTTTGCCCCGACCCAAAGCTGCTTGGAATTAGCAGGGTGAAGTGTGGGGCAACTCGTAGGAAGGGCGTACATGATAGACAGGTGGCCGAATTCCGAATCTTGGCTCGAAGTCCTCGCCGTGAGTGACCATGGAGGAGCCTAGATGGCCACCTGGAAGTTGCTTTCTCCTTGTCGGCGCCCTCTGCGGCGCTTGGATAACCGACTTGACATACAAGGGCCATTGGCGCTGTGCATCTTGTCCATGCCTAGGAAAGGGGAGTCAGCAGACAGCGCTGGGACGTGGGCGCGGGGGCTCGCCGTCGTGGATACCTTTCATGACGCAAGTTCATCTCTATCTCGGAGCGCGCTTGAACTCCTCGGACAGGCCGGTGCGGGCCTCTGCGCCCATTTTCTCGTTTGTCCATTGCTTCAAGCGGTCGAATTTCTTGTTGATATTCATGATTGCGGCTTGGAGAGTTTAGAAGAGGCCAGCGTGGAGGGAGTGAGTAGAAAGATGGAGGCGCGGGGAGGCGGTGGGTGGTGAGAGCAAGTGCTGGGCCGTGTGCAGGGATACGGATTGCGCGTGCACGCAAGACGGAACCAGGATAGGCAGGGGCGATCAGTCTCGAGCGAAACCCGGGGCAATTGAGAGGCTTTATGTGCAGGAGTCAAGATACGGGGGGGAGGAGGGAGGGAGGCAGAGAGAGAGGAGAGGGAGGGGTTTCGTAATTGTGGGCGGCGGCGAGAGGGGAGTATGGTGGAAGGCGGGCCAACGCGTGTTCAATATAATTATTAGGCCCAATTCCGCTCGCCGGCCAACGGGCCCCGCCTCAGGAGCCAAAGGCCCAAGGGCCCATGGGCGGAGGCAGCGTGGAATAGCGTAGCGTGGCGCTTCACACACACACTCTCTCTCTCTCCCACTGTCGCGCATGGCCAGGCCAGGCACTGCGGGGATCATGGATGCGCCACTAGCCTAGGCCGTGCCGGGGCTGGCCCAGAGCCAGAGCACACAACCACACGCTTCTTCGCCATCGTCTCATCGCCCCGGTGCTAAGTTCAGTCGCTCAACATACAGCACATTGCATCCTCTAGCCGCCCGTCGCCCTGTCGCCGCCGCCTACACCACTGCCTCGCAAGCGCCATGGCACGCCAACGGGGCCTGAGGAGCTGATGTTGGCCCTCCTAGTGCCCCGTCCACACGCTCCAACACGCATCCATGCCCCTTCGCCTCCACTATCGCCTTCCTATCTCGAACCGTCCTCCCGCCGCAGAAGACACTGCCAATGTCATTGCCAATGTCACTGTCACTGCCATGCTGCTGTGTCTGGTTCGCTTCAGCTGGTCCTCTACCGCTCTCTCTTCTCACTCCCCTGCAGACATGGCCATGATGACGTCTTCGGCGCCGCCTTTGTCGCATGGCACCAGCAAACTCGTCTCAATCATCGATCCTGCACTGCACTAATCTTGTCTGACAAAGCCAATCACGCCCCAAGAGACGCTTCACACATGGTTGGCACTGATGCGTACTTGTACCTGTTGAAGCGTGGTTGGTGCACGTGACTCTGCAAGCGCCATCTGCAATTCCCAACCTCAACCACCGGTTTTTCTTCAGCCTGGTCCACCGTATCCCAACCGCGTGCTCACATCAATCTGCCAGACAGTTTTGTGACGCATAAGCCCGCGCCCATGCGCTGCAGCTCTAGATTCTGCACACTCATCATACATCATCCTCAGCCACGACGCATGTTCCCGTGCCTGCAACCACGGCCGGCCTCTCCCATACTATCTGGAACACTACCCAGGTCGCTGTGTCTACTTGCAAAACCAGCCTTACATGATCCTGTATCATTTGATCGATTCAAACACTTAGTAAAGAGACGGGGTTGTGAACGCTAGGCCTGGACACTACCAACGTGCACCAAAACAATGACGAGATATTGCGCGCAAGCATCGCGTCTCTGGCGTGGGCGATGCGCCTGTATGACCTGTGCAATGGATGTCTTGTAGATTTCCTATGGATCCCTGGTCATGGCCGCTTGCGGCAGCGAAACCACCGACATGTGTCATGGCATCACACGCATCACCAAAACAATGACAAGCATTCATGACTCCAAACACGATCGGTTGTGTGCCTTTGTCCATCAAAGTTTTCGAATGACCATTCTATCTTCAGTACCTTTGATGCGACACCGGTATGACCGCATCTACGAGAGCCAAAAAGATGCAAAAATGGGTAGTGGCCGCTGCGACAAGCATAAACAGGTAGACGTGCTAGCATCAGAAGATACATGCCTAGAATAGTTGCGGCGAGGATGAATGCTGAGGCGGTGACGCGATCATGCGAGTTGGTTATCCTGTTTTACCCAAAATCGAAAAAAAAATGAGAACAAAATCAAGCGCCGCATTACTATAGGAACTCTACATAGGTTAACAGCATATTTTCAATGGAGCCTTTGCTCTGGGCAAGTTGCGGCGTCGTGCTCTTCCCTCCGGGCTCTTTTGCATCAAACAAAGCGTCTCTGCGTGAAATTTGCTATCATCTTGATTATCCCAGCTATTAAGATTTATTCAGTCGATCCTTGGTGCTAGCGGACTAGCATTACCTCATACGTACCTAACCGTGTTCTATTCGCAGTTCCTCTCCTCATCCCGCAGCCGCAGCCGCAGCTACCACCACCATCACCAACAACATCAACCACGCCCGCAGCAACCATGGCCGACTCGGACTCTTCCCTGTCTTCTGCGCCCCCGACCGATGATGAAATGGACGCCCAAGTTCTAGAGGCGGCGACCGCAAAGCCCCCTGCCCAGAAAAAGAGGAAGAAGAACGGCACCATCTTGACTTTCTTCAAACATCGCTCGCCCTCTCCGCCCCCGAGGAAGAGGGAACCCTCTCCACCCCATGAGCCTGTTCCGGAAGATAATCCAGATATCGCTGTACGTATGAGACGCGTCTGTCGCGTCTGGACGCGCGGCGTTGCGTCACAATCGCGAACAACGTCTCTATCAAGGCCCAACTAATACCATATGTCGCAGTTCATTGTCATGTTCCGATCGCGCTTCAACGAGGCTTTTCCACGCGGCTCCCCTCATGTCGGCCCTCAGGATATTGAATTAGGTGTTGCGGAAGAGACGCCGTCGGCCGATGTCGAGGGTCTACTGTGCGCGTTGCTTGGCCTGGTCCTCAATCGCAAAAAGCCTGTCGAGTTAGTCCTACCCCTATACCCTCCCTCGATACTCTTTCTGCAGTCGCCGACCTGTTCCAAACCCAATCGCATAGTACACATGCTGACGTAGGTGTGCTTCATAGGAAAGGTCACTATGGTCGGGCTCTCGAAGAAGCCATCCAAACCCAAAAATCACAGTGGCCGACAAAATGGACCAGCAATCCCCTCAGCGGCGGTCGCAGCTTTAACACAATGACAGCGGAAGAGCGAGTGAGTCATATTCAGTTTACCTGGCTGCCACATGCTGACCGGCGCTTTAGATAACTCTCCTCCATTCACTTTGCCTGTGGAGCCTCAACCAGAACGAGCAGGTCAAGACCATGATCAACACGGCCTATAAATCACGGACTACCAAGGACAGACAGGACACCAACATTCCCTTGTCGGTGCAGGCCTGGGGCCGTGACGGCGATAAGCGTCGATACTATCTTGTCGAGGGACAAAACGACACCCATTTCCGCGTCTACCGCGAGACCGACCCCAAGTTAAAGAAAGTACAGTGGATTAGCGTTGCCGGTTCAATTGATGAAGTACGAGCACTCGCGCAGAAACTAGAAGAGGTCGACGGGCACAAAGAAGCAAAGGCGCTGGGTGAGCGTATGCTAAACGCCATTCCCCGGTTTGAGGCTTCAGAAGTCGTAAGTCATCTATCAATTCTGTATTCTCATGCTGACAAAATCACCGTAGAAGCGAAAGCGACGCGAATATACCCGCCAACGCAAGGACGCCTTCGCACGTCCAGAGCCAGGCTTCTCCCTGTACGAGGGCCGTACCCGTGGCAAACGCCAACGATATACATTTGATGAAGAGGAAGACTTTGACTCGGACAACCTTTCTGTACGCCGCTCTGGTCGACAATCAGGCCGGGACACTCCTGCTGCACCGGCTGGCCCAACTGTTACCGCCAGTGGGCGTCAGGTGCGGTCTCGGGCAACAGGCCTATATGGTGAACAACTGCACAGTGGACAGGTCACAGACCACCCATCCCCAGCAACTGGCGACTATGTACGATCAGACATGTCAGAAGAGCCACAGTCGGGTAATGGCCGCGCCAGGCGTGCTGCCAACAGGGGCATGGCAAACGGACGTACACTGAACCGAGCAATGGATTCAGAAGACGACGACGACGCCACTTCGTGGGATGGTGGAGACGACGACGAGGAAGAACCAGACCAGATGGATCTCGACGATGAGGACGATGCCGACGCCGACGACTCGGAAGATGATGGGGACGAGCCAAGCCTGATGGTCACCCTCCGCTATCGTAAACCAGGATCCGATGCCCAAGATGCTGATACCACAATGACCAACGGCATAGCTCATGAGACAACCCAAGTCTCTGGCGCTCCGTCGTCACAAGCACCACAGCCCGAAAGTATATCTAACGACCAATCGTCAACATCCATGACGCAAGACACCGTGCCCTCTACCGGCAACGATGTTCCTATCCCATCACAACCATCTGATACACCGTCCGCCATCCCCGTTTCACATCAACCATTTGTCGCGAACCCAGAAGTAGCCCCAAAACCCGATGGTAGTTTCTTCTCCGCGCCAACCCCGCCGTACAGCGCACCCGAAGAAGCGACAAAGCCCCAGTCGGCACCAGCAGAGAATCAGCCACACATGACGCCCGAAGTTCCAGCATCGCAATGAGCAAGCAATTTCCTGCCGATTTATTTCCACCACATCTGTAGCCCGATATCAGTTCCCTGCTTCCAGGCGTCATTTGTACGCGTTTTCCTGGTTTAGATTAAGTAAGCAACAACGACATGCTCACTTCCTTTGATTTCTTCTCTCATCAGTACCGTGTTCATCTACTCAGCTCCTGTCATACTCTTCCACCTTTTTTTTCTTCTTTTGGTGATTGGGTTAGAAGGAAGAGCGATGATGTATAGGCGGGAAAAAAAGAAGTACATGATGGATACCCATACCGCGAGTCACTTTTTTTGTGGTTGTCGTTTTGAAGTTTTCACTGAGGTACTCGGATGTAAAGAACGGGGAAGGGGGATTGGTGTCATCAGATACCAGTGTTCTGATTTCGATGGAGGTAAGGGAAGGTCTGGGGGTCAAGTTGAGTAGGGGGTGAGGCGATAAGGAGATGAGAAAGGGCAAGAATGGAGATATGAGCGTAAATACAGAAGGAGGTGTGCGAATGGCATAAGAGAGATGTTTCCCCTCTTCTTCGGCCATGGAAATACCTGTGTATGAATGCAGCCAGATCAACTTCTGCAAGAGCGTGTAGTCAATACCGATAGGTATACTCATTAACATATATAGTACAACGGGTCGCTCGAAGCTGAGAATGTGCTGTTCTGACTTCTTCTTCGTCCTTCTCCTTCGCCTCTGTTCAATGGGCGCTTAATAATGTATGCTTTACCATCAAATCGTGTTATCGTATCGAATCTCAAGTTCCCCACATTCACTTGGAACCAACCGCTCGCATATATAGACAGCATCATCATCGAGGCAAAGCACCCGGCATCCCCGCCGCTATCCCTGTTGTAGTCCTACTCTGCAACTTGGGTCTACTGGGTGCACCTTGCCGTCCTCTCGGTTCGCCTCTCCAGCGCATACTATCAGCACGGTGCTCTCTTCCGTCTGCCGAAGCACTGGGCTTGCGTACCCCAGCCCTAATTTCTGCTTCACGTAGCTTCTGGCCCTCTGCCTCGATGCGTTCTTCCAAGGTGACATTCTCCGCTATCGGACTGGGAATATACGATGTAGAAGGGGGTGCTGAACCGTTTCCTTCCATGACGGCGATTTCATCGTCCTCATCGTCGTCTTCTAGTGCTGAGTCGGCGTTGGGCGTGGTGGCTGCTCCCCCTCTAGTATTGTGTTTGCGGGGCCAGAGGGAAGGAAGGACAATTTGCTGGAAGCGAGGTTCTACTGCGCGCTCGTCGAACCAAGCGTGTACGCGTGACTCGATGAGTTGAGCTATTTTGGGCACGTCTTGTAGGCGTGATCGGGACCCAACTAGTGAGCGTACGGAGAGGTCTAGTCGGTAGTCGTCGAGGAAAGTGAAGGCGAGGGTAGTAGGACGATGCGGAGGAGCACCAGAAGAAGATGAAGGGCGGCTTGGAGAAGAGCTTCGCTGGGCGTCTGGCTTTGGTGATGACATTGGTGCAGCGGCCGATGCAGGTGATGACGAGGGTATAAAAGACACTGCAAGCGTTCCAGAGAAGCGCACAATGCTAACTGCGAGCGCCACTGGGAGAACGGCAGATTTTGGTTTTGGCCAGTTTAGGTTCAGTGTCGTCTCCACGCCAATGGTAATCACGTCGCTCAGGTCCACGTCCATCCGAGCCTGAAGTCTCTCCTTTTCATTCCCTGTGTTCCCTGGCCCGTACCAGAAGCCGTCTTCAGCAGGCATGACTCTGCAGTTGCTGAAGATAGGGAATTCATCGCCGAGCGCTATCTCGGTAACCTTGATTTCGCCAATCCAGTCCGGCTTGCTTCCAGTGTTCAGGACTTCAGTCAACGATGTCAGAATCGCATCGTCTTGCCGTGCATCGGCTCTTAGCTGAGCAATAGTCTGGGCAATCAGCACGTTGAACCAGTCCAAGCTCTCTGGCTGATGTCCCTTGACATTGTAATATGTCTTTGCCAATATTGTCGCTATGCTGGGTCCTCCCATGCTCTCCTCTCCCTTTCGTATTATACTTCGAGACGGTTTGTGTCGTAATGATAGCGATGTCGAGTTTGCGCGCGCCCGCAGCTGCTTATAAGATTGCTGGTGAGCCAACGTGCGAGCTCGTCGCAGCGAATTGAGGTGAAGTGCGCGGTCATCGGCTGAGGGGGGTTCTCCAAAAATGAAGAACTTGATGAAGCAGAATATGAGTAATGCTATAGAGAGCTGGCCAAGTAGGAAGCCTTGGGTAAAGGAGAGTCTGTGGCATGTTAGCGGGGGTTCGATTGATCAATCATTGAGGTCACGGTACGATGAGGAGCCGCCTTGTGTGACCGGTAGCGGCACTGGCGTTGGCACATCTTGGGCCATGTTCGACAAGATATTCCTACTTTCAGCTGAACAATGCCATTTTGGGTGTGGTTCGTGGTTGTTTACAGACGATGAACCCCCAGACGTAATTGTGCAGCAGGAGGATCCCGCACAGATAGAGAGCTAGGTACTTATCGATAAGCGTGGCCTTCGCTCTCCACCACTCGTCTACACCCCTTGTCTTTAACCTAATGTCTCCAGATATTCAACTGCTACGCTCAATAACTCGACCTCGCCTAGAATGCCCATTCTCTCCAAGGTCATTACCTTTCGTACCCCCATGAACCGCGCTGCCGCCATCAAGGCGGCTAGAGTCATTCGGTCGATCAAGAGCCGATACCGAACGCAGGCCTTCCTGTTCCTAGCGTACCACTTCTTTCTAACGTCGCCTACGCATCTCGACATCTTCATTATGTTCTTCATCCTCGTCAGCAACTTTATGAATCGACAGCAGGCATTTCCGAGTCAGTTGGCCATTGACGCTCTCCGTTTCCTGATTGACGAGAGGAGGTTCGTTATGCCTTGATCGATTGATACAGTCACCTTGGCCACAGTTGTATGTTGTCAGATACATCGGAAGAGGTCTGTTTTCTCTTGTGATAGCCTCTCCTTTCAGTTCCCTCAGACACCTCGGCATCTCCTTCACTTGCAGCACACGGAGATAGCGGCAGTTGCATCTCCGATTGGCCGATCGAGCTCCCCACCTTGAACACAGCTTCAAGTAGCATCCCATTGCAGGCAATCTTCAACGTCCATATGGACTTCGATACGCTGAGCCAGAGCCTTTCTCCAGGCGCAGCTATTCACAGTGCTAATCTCACACTGCCTGCGACTTGCGACCCGCCGTCTGAAAGTAACCCCCGGAAACGGGCAGTATGGATTGTAAGAGACGCATCCGTTTCTAAACGTGCCCCCTGGCTAACGTTCATTCGTAGGTTTTTGGCGCGACCGGACATATAGGGAGATCCCTGGTTAGAGCAATACTCGCACACGGCGACCAATGCACCGCAGTAGGATGGACCCAAGAGACCACACCAGAACAAATGGACAAGTGGCAGAATAGGAACTGTTTGGGCCTGCTTTGCGATGTCAGAGTACGAGACACGGTGGACTGGGTAATCAAGAGGAGCGTCGAACACTGGGGGCAGGTGGACGTTATAGCGAACAGCACCGGATATGGCGTCATAGCAGCATGCGAAGACCAAGACGACTACGACCTACGTAACCAATTCACCACCAACTTCCTTGGCACCCTTCATATCATCCAGCTGTCACTTCCCTACTTTCGCGCTCAAAACTCCGGGCGTTATCTTATATTCTCTTCTACAGCTGGAGCTCTAGGTGTGCCCGGACTTGGCCCGTATTGCGCGACAAAGTACGCTGTCGAGGGCCTGATAGAGTCTATGTTGTACGAAGTGGACATTTTCAACATCAAGGCTACACTGGTCGAGCCAGGCCATGTTCGACTGGATGAGCCAGACGATAACATGTTTCCCCCAAACTATATCTCTCCCGCTCCAGGAGAAGGACCTCCTAGACCGAAGCGGTACGGCCACTTTTCTGTAAAACCAAACCCAAGCGAGCCATATGCTAGCTTGACAAGTCCCGCACAACACGCGCGACGGATGGTGCAGTGGCTGAACGACAGGCAGCCGGTGAGCGCTGTGAAAAGTGCTGAGCTGGTATGGCAACTGGGCCATTGCAGCTACCCTCCGCTACGATTGATCCTGGGGAGCTATGCCGTAGAAAGCATCCGGGACCGCATGAAGAGTATAACTGAGGAGGTATGTATGAAGGCTTGTGTCCCTGATGCGCGCTAACACATTCTAGATTGAGGACTGGAAGCATCTTTCATTCCCAGTCGCTGCGCCTACGGAAGACGAGGACAGAAAAGATGAGACAAAAGAGGAGCAAGAGCAAGATGAAGAACAAGACCAGGAGTGATCAATTACGATCACGCATCTGCGCCATGTTCACATGATTGCTTCGTCGCTTACACTCGCCCAGACCTGGAAAGCGGGTAGAGCGAGGAGACAGCGCATGACTGCAAATGAAACAGCGTTGAACGTTACTTCGACGAAGTCCAAAATACCGCACATCCTGTTTCATGCATCCTACAAAGTTCCTGCATCGAACTGCCGTTATCTCTCTGAATGTAAGATAACGTATGCTACCAAGAACATGGTCATTATAGTGCATATGTAAGCTGCCGTTTCTCGAAGCGCTGTACGCCATCAGCACAATGTGACTTAAGCAAAAACAAAGGCCGCGCCAATCTTGTGTATCGTTCAACGCACATTGCAACGCCGTTCCTGTGCGCACAGACCAGTATCGTCAAGCCTCAGCTGGACTAGTGTTCCATTGTTCTACGCAAGAAGTCAAAAGAAAGCAAAAAAGAATGTTTTGCATCGGCCGGGAATCGAACCCGGGCTAGCCGACGCTGCTCTCTCGAAGAGAGATGGCAACGGCTAATTTTACCACTAAACCACCGATGCTATCTTTGAGATAGTTGGTTGAGATCAGCTGATCTCTTCGTTGGATGAGCGGCGAGAAAATTCTAAAATAAATATCGTGGTGTGGTAAGTCAGAGTGGGATCGGCCCGTAGCCAGGGTGTTAGCAGAAATGTCCCCGCTTTGGTTCAGGTACAGGCTAGTGTTGCGAGGGTAGGTGGTTTTACTTTGTCTAGTACCGTGTTAGATTTGATTGTTCGTATTAGACTCAATAGATTCTTGCTTGCTACACACTTTGCATGATTTACTATCTAGGCACTGAGTTGATGTATGAGACAGCATGAGGTCTCGGCCGAACGCTAAAAGACACTCACATATGCCGTCCTGCCTAAAATGTAGCTGCAAGGAATATGCCACGATCACCAGGCATGAAACGATCGAAATTATAGTAAACCATAAAACGCTCTTGTACTGTATCGTTAAAGAAGCAAGATTGGGCTGACACATCATTATAATAGCGTTTGACAGAAGGCGTGGTATGCTAATCACTTCGGTCCATCAATCAAACAGGATCTGGCAATGGCATGCCCTCAATTATTTTTAGATGCATGGTATTCTGCCAAATCTTATCGAAGCACTCCCGCAAATGTAATCAAAAGGCTTCTTGCTGAGTAACGTGACAAAAAGCAACAATTACGAAGTGCAGGTCCGTAGGTAGTAAGGAAAGAAGAACAATTCGACGATCTCATAGCTCGCCATTATATCGCTTGTCTTTAAAGCTTTGTATGGTTAGTGAGAGCGAATTGTTAGTTCTTATGGCTTTGAATCTGGGAAAGGTCTATCCTAGCTGCAGTCTTTCCTTGCTACAGCACAAAGTGGAAAAATGGCCTTGTCAACAGAATCAAAACTCCTGGTAAATTTCTTTCTTCTGGTACGGCCCATATAAGCAAGCATCCACTGTCATACCCAGATTCCCTTCTAATACCAATGCTCCAACTCTAATCCAAAGGCTCAGGAAAAATGCACAAAAACTCTTCTTCCTGCCCGCCTTCCATCTCTTGTCTCACCTCTCTACTTTCTAGCTCAACATCTCCAATATCTGCATCATCACCTAAGCCCTTCAGTTCCACATCGCCCATATCTCGCGTTACCCTCTCTCGGTGCGTGTCGAACAAAGCGCCCTTATCATACACTTTGTTCGACTTGATCTCACCCTTCCTACCGATCTTGATCTGCCTAATCCTATACGCAAAGACGAATTCATCGGGCCGTTGGCTCGACTCTTTGGTTTCCTTTTTCCGCTTCCACTTTCCCTCAGGGCCGACTGATATGGGCACGCCAGCCCAAGCCGTCGCATCCACACCAGCATGGACGTACACACCGCGTTCTGCTAGCTTTTCGCTCGAGACGGTGGAAGATGAGGCAACCATGACGCCTGTAATCATGTACACCTTTTCTCTAAACCGGTTCTCGACGATGTATCGTTTTACATCCTCGTGCTGGACTACTTGCTCTAAGAAGGATCGGCTGGGCAGAAAAGTCTGCGTCGTCATGCGTTCCACGTCCCATTTTCTCTCTAGCGATTTGTCAATTTCAACACCGACATCTGCACCTATACCAAGCACGATCTCAAGGAATGAGGTCCAGATGCCAAAGTGGGACGAGGAGGCTTTGACGTAAGAGCCGCTCCAGTTGTATTCAGTGAAGGTACTAGTATCAGTCGACTCAGGAAGAGAGGGTAGATATAACGGCTCGTCAGGTTGAGTGGGCGAAGGTATAATTGCACCGAGACGAATAGGACCGTCTGGAGGCGAGGGACGTGGCGGAGTAAGGAAGTAGGTTGGTTTGTATTTCGACATGGCGCGATTTGGAGGAAGGTTATGGTATCCTAAGCCATTAGATATGCAAGGTGATAGTAAATAGGCAGCCATGCCTCGGAGCTGAAATATGCATGAAGATGCAGGGTGACGTGTAATGCATGATCTAGCCTATGGGGCCGTTTTCGAGCTGCGAACGGCACTGAATCTGTTCAACCCACTAGAGTAACAAAGAGTGCTGGAATATCGATTCGATTTGAGGCAGTCGTTATATTCAGGGTCCAGTATCCAATCATACGTCTTAGGCCTGATTATGTTGCCGAGTGCAGGTACCCAAGGTTTCTAGGTACGTCCAGCTCAATAATTCGGACTCCCTCGCCGCGTCTTGAAGACTGCCATATGATTTTAGTATGTGGGCCATATAATAACGGGACATGGGAAGCATACTCTCCGTCTACGTTTATCGCTCGAGCTAGATACTGAATCGGAGCCGGCAGCACTATGTGGTGGGGGGCGGCGAGGTCTTGGATTCCTTCGAATCCAGTTTGGTACTCCTTCGACTTCTGCTATTGTGACACTTCCCCTACGTCGCGGTGTAGTCCCCCGCGAGGGTTCAACTGGCCTTGGCGCAGCATATGGATAAGCAGGTTTAGGCTTCGAAACCCCAGGAACCACATAACCCCCCGTTGGATTGTTGGGTATAGGAGGCACTTGGTAAACCGGCTGAGGAGCTGTTGGAGGGTTTTTCGGCGACGTCAGACTGGAGTCTGTGGAGTCGTCTTCATTGGAATTGCGACCACCTCCACAACAACATCTCAATAAAAAAATCAATAACAAAGCTCCAATGAACGCGCCTATGAATGCACCTCCGATGACCTCGTTAGATGGCTTTTGTGTTGTTGGGCTACTTGGACTTGTCTCGGTCTCTACTTCCGCGGCAAGCGATGGCGTGGGCGGCGTCCTCAAAGCGAATCTTTGAGGTGAGACGGTGGCAAAGACGCGTGATTCGATATTTATCCCACCATCTGTTCGATTCGTCACCCATAGTTGGCTCGGGGGTGCAGTGGGAAGTACAGGCATGTGGAAGGTACAGCTAGCATTGCAGCGAAGGTAGAAGCTATACAGCCCACGCTGTCTGGCTGGGTGCGTACGCGGCAAGCTGTAAATGAGAAGGCTGGCATTTATCGATAAATGGCCTGTACTGCATTTGTCATGGGCTGATCAACAATGGAAATTGATCCGGTGTTACGCGCTGAGCAGTTGCATATTCGCTTGACCTATACGGGACATGCAGGCGAGCTTTCAGCCCCCACCCTCATGGCAGCCTGATTGCCTTCTCTTATTAAGCTGACAGGCATGGGATAACGTCTTTCTAGGAGCGACATGCTGCCTGAATCGGCGCTCTTTATCGACTTTCTGCTTATTCGAGGTTGGAGTTTGTTCTGAGGAAAACGAAAGTGTGTAGAATCCAAGGATTGCGGCGAGTGGTATTGAACGCTCGATGATACCCAGAACTCACCTGGTTCACCTCTTTCACAAGGCTGCAAGGCTCCATGGTTAAGCTGCCTGGCAGTTTACGATATGAGTACAGCTGACCGGATCGACGCGCTCGGCAAAAAAGCTCAGGATCTCGAGAAAAGAGCAAAAGATGGCGACCGAAAACTCCTTGAAGAAGCAGCGAAGGCTTATGGAGAAGCAACAAAGCTAGCTGAGAAACATTGGGGAAAACTGGATGAAAAAACACTGACTCTACATGAATATTGGGCGGACAGCGTCAGAAACACAAGCAACCTTGCCGAGGCCATCGACTGCCACTTGGAAAACGTTGAGTGGACTTTGGAAAACTTGAAACGACATCAGCTGCAGCACTCGTCCAGAGACCTTATTGGACTTGCACAAGAACGGCATTTGTACGCTCAACGTCAACTAGCAGAAACATACCTAGCGAGCAAGAGATTTTCCGAGGCAATCGGCTTATATGAGAATGTCTTGAACTCAAAAGCAAGTCGATCTCAAGAAGAGTTATACAAAGACCGCGTAGATCTTGCTTCAGCCTTGTTTGAGTCTGGTTCAGACCGAAACATCATGAGAGCAGTGAATCTGAATATTGAAACACTACAGAAAGCGGATCAAAATCTAGGCAAAAGTCACATCGAGACTGTGAAAATTCGTTTCAACCTTGCAAAAGAGTTGTATACCCTCTCGAAGTATAGCGATGCTTCTGAGAAGTATAAAGAACTGTTGAGGATTTTGGAAGCGAACGAATGCCAGGCGAGATCGGCACCTGAATACCATACCTATCTAAGAAAAACCAAAACATCTATACAGAATTGCTCAACAAAGATCGCTATACAACAAGAGGAATGGAGAAGGGCGGAGGAAATTCGAAGAGAGTTACAAAACCAGATGGAGGAGAAGAAGAAGACAGAGGTTAGGAAAGGAAAAGAGGCTAGTGCATCTGCACACAAAACAGACAGGACGGATCAGGGCGAAAAGCCCGGAAAGGCAGAGCCACGTAAAGTTCAAGAACTTCAGAAGCCGTGGATTCCAGATATTCCAAAGCAGCCTAAGCAAGCAAGCGGGACAACTGACCGAGAAAGGACGCAAGAAAGGCTGAGTAAAGAGACCCGGCATCAAGTTGCTGAGACAAGCTCGCGAACAGAAAAACAAAGCAAGCTTTTTGATCTTGCAAAAGAAGCGAATTTAGTAGCAACTCCAGGGCTGCACTTGATACACCAGTCGTCAAGAGTCGTTGACCATTCACGTGCTAAGGATGTATCAAAATCTCCAATGAAGTCTGAGGCAAAGCGCGATATACCGATTCGTCCACACTCGGCTTCTGAAACCCTTTTGCCTCATAGTACAGTCGAGACTGGACTGAAAAAGATGCAACGGTCCAATTCTACCAGGAGCGATGTGGACAGAGCAAAACGCAACAGTGATTACAAGGAAGGCTCAATAGTGCCCAAGGATTTGAGACCATATGGGAAGTCTACGGAACAGAAGGAGTCAGCGCACTCAGCCCCAAGCGACAGCAAACCTCGGCAAGAAAAGATGGATTCAATGCCCACACCACAACCTGAAAAAGGGCAGTCCCGCAGCGCCTCTACACCAAACATTCGGCCAGACGACAGAAAGCGGGAATCGGATGTGGCGAATTGGGCTAGGAACCCTAGTAATTCAAGAGAACAACCCAATCTGGAGACAAAAAATCGGGAACAAAGCCAAAGGAAACACTCACGAAACCAGGAGATTTCAAGCGAGCAAAAGGCTCCACGAATTTCCTCTGCCCCATCTATAGTTCTATCGGGACCAGGGCATAAAAAAGAGACACATATTTCAGACAGTATAAAGCCGAGACCCCAGAGCCAACATGAGAGGGAAAGACCACGAAGCTCACAGTCGCATTACCGTGAACCTCCTTCGCCCCTGAGTATTGTGGATAAAGATATTGCAAGAAGGAAAGAGCGACGGTCTAGATCTAGTGACTCAGCACGAGTGTCATTGCCGCCGAGAGTTGAGGATGATCTCAAGGAAATCTCAAAACACGAGTCAAATGCTGAAATGAGTACGGGTAGGAATGCTCCTCTAATGAGTGGTGCCGGGACAGAGAAACGGCCTTCACAGTCTTCTGAAAAGTCTGGAAGAAAACGCACGGAGAGCCGGGCCCTGGATTCATTTGAACCACCAAAAAAGACGGCTAAAGAGCAGTCAATACCCAAATCGAAACCGATACCAGTCGAGGACAAGCATCAACAGCCGTATCTTTGGGCAGATGCCCACGAATATTTTGAATCTACCGACCGAGGAAACGAAGATGTTCGTCAACAGTCTTCGACAGTGAGACCAAGCCAGCTTGACAGTACCGCCACTTTTATAAACCTCGATCAAGGTAAGCCGTGGAGACGCCGTGCGAACCGAACCTGTCGATGCTATCAGCGCAGGATCACTCAATGCAGAACGAACAGAGCACATCATTCCAGGAGGCTGGCATCGAGATTTTGATGAACCGGACCTCAATCAGAAAGTAAGAAAATCGCGCTCAAATGATGCACTCAGTCAAGGCGGATTACGTGTGACGCAACCAAGCGGCGCAGGGCATAGACGGGCTGCATCAGTAGATATCCCAAGACCGACACCGACGCCAAAATGGGGCCCTCACATCAAAGACTGGAGCTATAGAGAGTGAGTCACGGCTTTGCCGATAGAATATACGAACCTAGTTGACTCTGTACAGCGAAGTGATAGCAGACGAGTGGTTTGACAGCCTTCAGAACAAAACGCACGTTTTCCTAGACCAATACCGAGATGACTGCTACGGCATGACAAAGCCGCTCGTCGCGTTCGAATAGCAGTTCTGGACACAGGCGTAGCGAAGAGCACAGCAAAAGGCCCAGTGCCGTCTCTCATGAAAGGTCCCAGAGTCAAAATTGGGAAGGTACTAGATCCGTCTTTGCCATGGAACATAGATACAAAGGACACGGAACCCACGCAGCTGGCTTGGTTTTAACCGTCTGCCCATACGCAGATGTGTATGTATACCGAGTCTGTGATGGCAACAGCCACATTGATAAGAAACACGTAGCGGACGCAATCCTTGATGCAGTCAACAAGAAAAAGTCGACATCATCAGTATGAGTCTGGGCTGGGAAGACAACAGTGAAGACGAGCTGGAATACGCATTGCTGCATGCTCGCGCCAGCAACGTGCTCATTTTCGCAGCCAGCTCAAATGATGGCCTACGAACCAAAGCCGGGATGGCCTTTCCAGCCCGCGCACTTGAAGTCATTGCTATCGACGCGGCAGACGTGAACGGCCGTCCGCTAGGAAGCAATCCCACGGGAACAAAACAGAAGGGAGACCGTCTCACAGCGCTAGGGCAGGCCGTCCGATCAACCTGGCCCCTCGACCTCCCCACGGAAGACCCAGAGACAGGATGGAAGCGGCTCGCCGGGACCTCGTGTGCAACCCCCATCGCCGCCGGCATCGCAGGTCTAGTTTTAGAATTCGCCCGCCAACGCCCCCTGTGTTTCGAACAGAATATTGAAAAGTACCTCAAGAAGGTCCAAGGCATGCACTTGACGCTATGGCACCTGCTTTCTACTGAATGCGACACAGCTCCGCGCTTCAGAAACCTTGATTCAACGATACTGTTCCGTGGTGGCGGCGATTGGGCTACGTCGATGAGCCCCAGGTTGAATGCAGCATCACGCATTGTCGAGGTGCTGAGGAATGAGTATGGGATAAAATAGGGTTGGAGATAGAGAAGGAGATAGAGAAGGAGAAGAGGAAGAGATACCAAGAAGAAGCGTTGTGAGCTTGGAAAGGGTTCCAGTTTTGTATAGTTGGCAGCTGGGGTCGCCAACAGTTAATTCAAATCATCTGGCTCCATAGACTTGGATTGGTTGAGTGTAAAGTTGCTGCATTTTCAGATGGATAGAATTCATCGAATCACGCAAGAGCTACCCAGTCAAGAATAGATCCCAAGTCAAGAGTTCAATTACCAGCAAGTCTGGCCGTAACTTGAAAAGCATGGACGAGACACTGTCTCCACCAGGACATACCATCCTCAAATCAATATCTTTGCCACCAAACCTCCATCTATGTATAATTTGCACAACATAATCTCAACGCTGTCCCAGTGCCTATCCAAAACTCACTATTCGAATCACGAGGCAACTGCTCAACTACACTTCACATAGGAGATCATGAAACGACTTGCCTAACATCTCATAAAATTTTGGCAACAAGCCCAGAGCAGGACCTAACAGGCAGGGCGGCAATCAAAAGAAATGTACCTTACAGTCGTTATATAGTTTAAGTAAACCAGGCAGTACCTCAACACATCAAGCCCAAAGCTCCGCCCGTTCACATATCCTGCGAGAGGGTTTTACAGACATGAAACTAGCGATAAAACGCGACAAACATCATGAGTGTGCGTAATTTAAAGCACTTCGAACAAAATGATCATAAATAGATGTCACAACCCTACTTCTCAAGCCTGCCTCCTCCCTCCATTCAACGGCCTCCCCTCACTGTCTTCCCCCTCCTCCTCAAACTCACTCAACTCAAATTCCTGCACATCTCTCAAACTCTCCTCGTCTCCTTTGACCTTCCCCCAACCCTTATTATCCGCCGGGTTAGGGAACGGCGTAGCACACAGCCTATGCCTAAGAGCAGGATAATATCTCCTATACGTGTAATGTGCAATTGTCATTCCGAGCAACGAGCCGACGGTCACGTCGTAGACGTCGTGTCTGTAGTCTTCGCAGCGGGAGATGCGATGAGAGCGGCGCCAAGCAGGGCGTGAGAGCCAACAGGACGCGGGCGAGGTCAGCACGGGGACGGTAAACATGGCATTGGCCTGCGATGAAGAGGGAAAGGTATCCTAGGCCACCGAAGGCGAAACTGCTATGACCGCTAGGGAAACTGCGCCACCCGTCATGCAGAGTGTGATGGTCGGTTTCGGTGCAGATTTCGTATGTGACGAGCTGGTGAGCAGTGTGCCAGGCGCAGGCTTGCATCGCGCAATGAGATCAGGCCGGGCCTGCCGACGGCGTTCTTGATCACATCGGTGATGAAGCTTGTGAGGATCAGACTGATAAATAGTCCGAGGAGTGTGACGTGCGCTTTGTGTGTCCCTGGCGGAACGCAAGCGCCCATACGATGAGTATACCAAAGGGCACGACTGCCGCGTAGACGAACAGCCAAGCTACTGAGACGCGCTCAATTTCAGCATGTGGGTAGTTGATAGCGAGGTTATCGAGGAAGAACATGCGATGAAAGGGTTCGCGAAGAATTGTATCTGCGCATGGTGTAAGTGTAGTTCCCAATGTTCTGACCTTTCAGCCTTGTAGTTTACATACCCTATGTACCCGCACACCAGCATCGCTATTCCGACATAATCTGAAGCATACGAGCGCTACTTGTACCCCAAGAGACCCCATTAGCTATTCGAAAAGCCCAGAACGTCTGCAAGACTGCACACACCTGCCAAAAGCGTGCCACCGCACCGAGAAAGCCCGGCGAATGGATAAGCTCATTAGAGCTTAGCCTATTTGTTTGTGCAGGCATATTTGTCGTCGGGTCCGGGTCACACGTGCATTGTTCATAGAAATGGGGTGATTTGGGACGAGTAGTCGTCGAGGTAGACTTTCTTTCTTTCGGAGGTGTGGCTTCAACTCCGCAGCGGCAGGCATGGCACGGGCCGCTGCCGCTAGCGTTGCGAATGCTGCGTCATAGCACGTGCCTATGCAGACTACCTTTTTGATTACTCTAGTTGCAATACACAGTACTAAATAATGTAATCTTTTCCATCTCAAGTGGGTCCTTAGTCTTTGCATTCTTTCAGCACTATTAGAAAAGTAGAGAACAAGAAACTCCGTCAATACGTCGACGGCAGCATACCCAATCTCCCCCCATCCACCACAATTACACTCCCATTCAGGTACGCTCCGCCAACCCCGCCATCCACAGCACCGCCCCTGCAAGATCTTTCTCACTGCCTGTCCTCTCCGCCGGTATCACTTCCTTACTCACGCTCCCACTTTGCATCGGATCCAAGCTCCCAATGATGCCCGTTGTGATATCAGACGGAAAGATGCCTGGAGCTAGGACGTTGCAGCGGATACGATACGGAGCGAACGACGTAGCCATCATCTTCATCATGTGTGTGACTGCCGCCTTGCTGCTGTTGTATGCAAATGAGGCACCTGCAAGTCGCGAGAAGCCGCCGATGCTGGAGGTAGCAATGATTTGGGAGCGCGTGTCAGCGCCCAGATTGCCTTTGGTGTTGCCGGCGTCTAGAAGCGAGAGGAACGCGAGTGCTGTATAGTAAACGCCTGTCACATTGACAGCATAGGTTTGTGTGAAATCTTGCATGGGTGTTTGCAGGGCGTGTGCACGGTACTCGCTGATTGAGGGTAAAGGGCTACCTGGGGCGGCTTTGAGTGGTCTTGGACCCATGATACCAGCATTCGCGATGACGAGGTTAACATAGCCTATTTCCGATTCGACTTTTGCTGCCATTTCCAGGAGTGTATCTTGAGAGGCTATGTCTCCCGGTAAGGGAATAACAACTTTTGGGTCGATGCTATTCGCGGCGTTGACAAGGACGTCTTCTCTGCGGCCGACGATATAAATACGGTGTGCGCCGTTTGCAGCCAGGGCTTTGGTCATCATTAAGCCGATACCTGTGAGAGTCAGCGCCAGAGCTGGCCTTCTCGATGTCGAGTAGACTACCTGATCCGCCGCCCGTGATGACGGCGACGATGCCATTGACTTTGAAGAGCGCATTTGCAGAAAGCCCCGTCGACTGTTCCATATTAAACCCAGATTGTATATAATTCTGGATGAAAATACAATTACGGGTAGTGTCATGATTATATGTGGGTGCTACGGCTCCACCTTCCGAAGCTGCTCGTATTCGTCTTACCAACTTGGGTCTTGGATGTGTAACTTTGTTGTTCTGCCTAAGCTCAATGAATCGCAGCAGACAAAGCGTAAGGAACGTTGATTGAAGACATGGATTATCAACACATCATCATCATAATAATAGACAAATTGTCCACTGCTTGCTCGTTGATCCGGTAAAAGCGGCGACAGGCTTTCCATCAATAGCCATTTTGCGATTCATTATTCCACCTCAGTTACAATCCTCCAACTCAGCGAAGAAAACAATTCGACTGACACCACCAACATTTTTGACCTAACAATGCACCAGAAAGACAACGACCTCCATTATCCCAAGCAACAGCACCGGCATCTTCTACTTATTTGTATGCCAGCTCTTCCTCGCAGTAACCCACTTGAAGCTCGCACACCAGCCCTCCACCTCGCCGCGTTCCGAGCGCTCAACATAGTCTTTGATCTCCTGCTGTGCCAGTCGCACATCAGCCTTGAGCTCCTCTGCTGTCCACACGCGATTCCTGCTGCCCCACTGTGTCAGCAGGCGCAAGCAAACCGGCTCGAACATTTCCATGCCGAGTACAAACATCATTTTTCCAAGGGATTTCTGAGCCTCGTCTTCTGGCCACTGTCCCACGGGAACATTGACATGTGTGGTTTGTATGTCTTCGAAGCCGGCTTCCTCGAGGTAGCTGTGGTGCATGTAGAAGAGGCCGAGGGGTCGACCAGACCGGAAAGATGCTTCCATAAAAGCGGCGTATAGCTTGCGCAGGGTTGGCATGGCAATGTTTTCGGGTGTTATTCCACCGGAGCCAAGCGGCACTTGGCCCAGATCCCAGTCTGCTAGCTCAATCCACCCACCCGGCGAAAGGCTCTTGTATATCTCCGCATACACGCCTTCCCAGTGGGTGAAGGTGCCTTTCATGTTGCGGAGATGAATGAGGTCAAACGTGTCACTGAAATGCCAGCCAGGCTCGGGTTGAGGAGTCAAGGTAGTGAGGTCGATTGTCAGCGACTCATCTGACATATTTGAAGGACTTGCTGCATCGCTGAGTCCCGTGTCACTGTTGAATTTTTTAGGTGACTCGATGGGATCCCGATGAATCATGTTGGTAGCCAGGTCAATCTCAGCAAGCTTTGCGACTAGATCTTCAACGTCGATTTCTCGCCCCCAGACATCTAGGTCGTCGAGTTCCCAAGTGACTCTGGATTCGCCTAGGGTAGCTTCAGTAGTTTCAATGTCCCATTCGGTGATGTCTATCCCGACGACTTCGGCCCGGGGGTATTGCTGTGCCATGGAAACAGCCCAGTGGCCTGGCCCCGTGCCGAGATCGAGGATTCTCCTCGTCGAGGCTGGTAGACGGGCAGTGGTTAGTTTCCCTTTGAGTGCCCGAACGAAGATCTCATGCTGCAAGGAAAGGCGATCCTGCTCTACAAAGTCGTTGTTGGGCTTGTAGACGCAGGGCAAATAATACGACTCGTTGGCGTATGTTCTCCCATTTTCGTGAATGTACTCCAAATCGCCAGAGGCCAGTGTGCGAACAGAGCGACTACCGCAACGACTGTCAGCTGTGTTTCTTGTGCTGTGGTAACAGAGTAGGCATCAGGCGGCAGGCCGCGCAGAGGGCGGCGAATACAAGTGAGACAGCCATGTGGCAAACACATAAGGGAGACAGCGGCATACATGGACTCTATGGAGGCTGAGGATTCCGAGTCAGCTCGAGAGCGTTTGAGTGGAGGGCTTGTGTGAGGGGCAACCACGTCTTCGGGTGGTGGCGGTCCCTCGTCCATGGTGTCGGAAAGCCGACGCGCTCCAGAGGGGCCGAACGGCGCTCGCTGGGCAGGTCAAGCGGACGAAGATTGGTGTGAATGGGAGAGGGGGCTTGCGGCGGCTTTAGGTGCGCGTTGCCAATGGGTTCCTCTCGAGGAGCTGGTGCTAGAGCCTGAGGTTGCACATGCTAAGCGACGGTCGATTGATGTTGGGGGCGCACGCATCCCAGGATGGGGGATATGGACGGATGGGCCTTGCAGACGGCGTGGGAAACCATGTCCATGGCCGCGACGAGTAGCCGGTGTCCTTGTCAAGGCGGCAATGGGTTGAAAAAAAACACGGCTCGCGACGACGCACGACCGGCCTTGTCTATCTGTCTGGTGACCAGCCGCCGTCTGACAAGCTTCGAGGATGACAAATGGCCAGCCTCCAGCGGCGAGCTGTTCACATACACACACACACCAGCAGAAGACTTGGAACAGAGAGATGAAATTGTCGCAAGGGGAGGTTTGGCGTCACGGGGACGTCCATTGCAACGTTACATGCAGCGCAGCGCAGCGCATCCCCACGCACACTGTACAGACTTCAGGCTAGCACGCAGCCTCCATGCACGCTTCATGCCACTGTCAGTAGTGCCAGAGGGTCCATTCAGCCCAACGCCCGGAGCTCTGCCACGGACCGTTCTCGGTCTTTCAGCCGCCATAGCCATGTCCTCGGAGCTTTGAGGCTAGGTACGCCCGCATACACCGGCCCAGACTGTCGGATGGTGCAGTTCCTCTTTGCGATGCCTGCATGGCCGGCCTTCCTCTGATCACCATCATCCGACACTGAACAACCCGTCCGCGAGACCGGGAGAAGCGCTGTCCGAATAGACGTGTAGATTGGGGGATCATCACCATAGTGCTACCCCTCCATGATTATAGTTTACATGCAAGAGTTCTAGGTCCGGGTCCCACGCCCCTGACTCATGGCTACCTGCATTCTGTCCCCGGACTCTGCATCGGGCACCTACGCTATTAATCGTCGACTCTATATCCACACCCTCGTCTATACCCACCAACCGGAGGACAGCAATGTCCGGAATTCCGGTGCCAAAGGCGCAGCATGCACTGCGTGTCGGGTTACCTGCGGTATTACATATTCTCAGGCTTGACAAAACGGAGTAGTCTGGGCCCTTCTGACGTAGCCGTGCTGCCTCCAGCTATTCATGAGCCCCGTCTTTTTACCCGTCTTGACCGGTTGATCGACATTGCTCTAGGTACTACGTCTACAGGGGAGATACAGCTATGGCGTGAACTAAGGCTGCTTATACAATTACACATGTACTTGTTCAATAATCATCGAGGGCAAATGAGCTATACGAGCAATACACTGCTGAGCCGACTAAGTCATCTCAGACACGAACGTTATGTTGATTGGTTCAATCAAGCCCTGTCTCTTCTACAGAAGAGCCTGGGCGATCTTTTGTATTGACATGCCTTGGCTTTTGGTCTGTAATATACGCAACCACCAAGGCGAATAGCGGCACCTATACGTCGAATTAAGCCCCGGCATTCTTGCGGCTAGGGTTTACACCCCTCAGTCTACTTCCTGGCCCTCAAACTTGGGCAGGCGCTTGGCAACATCAGCCCATGTCTCCTCACCCTTGACAATGTTTGAAATAGCCTGGGCAATGTCATCCAAGCTTGAGCGAACCTGCTCTGTCGTGTCGCGGTCGCGAAGTGTGAAGGTGTTGTCCTTGATGGACTGGAAGTCAACAGTGATACCGAGAGGAGTACCAAGCTCGTCGTTTCGCTGAATCAACGTTAGCACCAGTTTCAGTCCTTGTAAAAAGCGCAACACTTACTGCATAGCGCTTGCCGATCGATGCACCGGAGGCGTCGACTCGGTTGGAGATACCAAGCTTCCGGAGCCTGTCCTTGAGCGTCTTCACGAAAGGATCGAAGTCTGGGTTGGAGCTGAGCGGGACAATGAGCACCTTTGTTGGCGCAACTGCAGGAGGGAAGGAAAGCACAGCACGGGCTTCGTCCTGCTCTCGAGTCCAGTAGACGTGTTCGCAGAGGGCCTAAACATGGTCAGTACAGCGGTCTCTTAGGCAAAACAATGCACTTACGTAGAAAATACGGCCAATGCCAAAGGATGGTTCGATGACGTTTGGTGTGTATTCTCGCATCGTCTCTACCCTTGTGCGCTTTTCGATTGTGATGAGCTCCTTGGGTACCTCAACCTTGCCATCGGCGACTTCGGGGACATCGATGACAATCTTGCCCTCTTTCTCCAAATCCAGCGACAACTTCTCGCGCAACTCTTGCGACAAGGCCTCAATGGCCGACTCTACGGCCTTGCCGTCTTTCTTGAACTTGGGGCCAAACTTCTTCTTGTCAATGTCACATTGCCACTCCTCGACCTTAAGCGGCTCCTTTCTTGTTTCACGGACGATCAAAGGTGCACCGGTCTTCTTCATGTGCACGGAAAGATCGTATGCGCTTCGGTCGGCGCAGCCAACACACTCGATCCAGCCATATGATGTAAGCAATTCCGCATCCCAGCAGTCGGCAGCGTAGTGAGCCATTTCGTTGGCCATATGCTGCCTGAACCGAATCTTCTTCGGGTCGACACCAATCTTGAGGAGGAAGAGTTGGATACGGGCCAGGAAGTAACCAAGCGTCTCGTTGTCGACGATGCCAGATTCTACGGCCTTGCCAATCTTTGTGGTCTCGACAGTGGTCTTGCCGGAAAGCTGGACATCACGGTTGAGCAGTTCAAGCTCGACGTCTTTGACCTCGTGGAATCTTGGGTGCTTCTTGCCACCGTCTGGATCGACAAAGTGCTCGATCTCGGCCATGAGGAACTCGCGCACACGCAGCAGACCCTGACGAGGAGAGATTTCGTTACGGAAAGACTTGCCAATAGACGCAGAAGCAAAAGGCATTTGCTGCATATTGTGGTCCAAAAGCTTCTGGAAGTTTACGAACTGACCCTGGGCGGTCTCCGGTCGCAGATAGGCGGGCAGGTTTGATGAGGGTCCGATGGAGGTCTGGAACATGAGGTTAAAGGAAACGGGGGGTAATAGTTCACCGTTGGTGGCGGGGTTGCGGATATCGTACTTCTTCATCAGAAGGCCCAGCTCCTCACCGTTGTAGTTGTCAATCTTAGCCAGAACCTCCTCAATCTCCTGCACCATAGCGTCGTCGAGCTTGACAGCTGCAATGTTCTTGACCTTCTTCTTTTTCTTCTTGGGTCCTCCTCTTCAACCTCAACCTTCTGGCCACGAGCCTCCTTGTCACCCTTGAGTCTAGCCTCGAGGACTTCCTCGACCAAGTGATCGGCACGGAAGATTTCACCAGTCTTTGGGTCCTTGCACATCCAGTCGGCGAACTTGTCAACGTGGCCCGACGTCTTGAGCACATCGTGTGTGGTGAGGATAGTTGGCTCGATCTTGAGCATGTCCTCCTCGAGCACAAAGTGCTCGCGCCATATGTCAACAATGTTGTCGGTCAGCGCAGAGCCGGGAGGACCATAGTCGTAGAGACCAGCAACTCCGCCATAGATGTCGAAAGAGGGCGCATAGAAGTATTTGTGCTGCAATTGGCGACATGAGTACACTGTTCAAAAGTTCAGGCCGTGTATGTGGGTTTGCATACCTTCATGAGCTGCTCAAAGGCAGCACGCTCAAAGGGCTTGCCCTTGTATGTGGTCGTGTCACTCGGCATGACGGGCTTCTTGCGCTGCGGGATCTTGTACCGGAAGCGTGGTGGTGTGGTTGAGAAGTGCTTGGTGGGATGAGTCGGAGGTGGGGCACAAGCTGCCCGTCTAGTTGTATGGAGAGAAGGCCGCGATATAGACAGAGGGATGCGCAGCAATGCCTGGAGCTGGCGCATATATTAAGACGGTCCCCTGATTCACACACGGGGATCGAGCGATTGGAAGGTAAAATACACTAAATTCACACAGATAGTTTACAATCTATTGGATTTCTCGCGGAGTCGCCGCACGTGCAAATCGTGGAGGGCAGTGTGTGACGCGCCAAGATTTCCGGGAGATGCTCGGCCGCTGCCCCACAGAAAAGTTGTGAAGGCCTGCCAACAGAGTCTCCAGCACCTGCACGCCTCCGGCTCGCCCAACACCCACACCACATTACCGGCTGCTAAGAGCAATATCGAGAGCCACAGGTCGACGGCAGTATGACCGCCCCCAAAAATGTCGCTTCCGGCTTCAAGCCCAAGAACAAGATGCGCCGACAGGCCGCCCATCTCGCCATCAAGAAGGCGCGCGAATCCGAGAAACGAGACGCAAGGCTCCGTCGCAAGCGCGAGGAAGACAAGAATCCGGAATTGCGCGCAGAGCGTCTGGCAAACAACAAGCCTGCGACCATTGATAGCAAGCGGGTGTGGGACGAGCCTGTGGGCGATGAGGAGGATGCGCTGGGCTGGGCCATAGACGTGGAGAGGCTGGCCAAGCGGAGAAAGGTGGAACAAGAGGAGGGCGGCGAAGGCGATAAAAATATGGAGGAGGGCACATTGGCCAAGCTCAAGAAACGGGACGAGGCCATGGAAGATGAGGATGAGGAAAATGACGACGAGGACGAGGATGAAGACGACTCCAACTCTGATGATGCAGACAGCATGCTCGACGACTCAGAATCAGAATTAGACTCAGATGATTCGGACCTGGACCCCGATGCCGCGCCGTCCAAGAAGCCCACCAAGCGCGCGTCCAGCCCGAGTGCTACGTCCACGGCGACGAACCTCGAGCTGTCTCCCGAGTTCCTCAAACAGAAATTTCCCGCAATTTTTAACCCTCCCGCCGGAGACCCCCAGATCCTCGTCACTACCAGCATCAACTCGTCACTGCACAAGGAAGCCGAGATCTTGACCTCCATCTTCCCTAACAGCACCTACATTCGTCGCACCAAGCACGCCCACGCACACAAGTACAGTGTTCGAGAAATTGCTGGCTTCGCTGCTGCAAGAGGTTACACTGCTCTCGTCATTCTCATGCAAGCCCAGCATGAAAAGAAGCCTGACGGCCTCGACATCGTCACTCTCCCCCATGGTCCCCACTTCCACTTCAGCGTCTCAAATTGGGTCGAAGGCAAGAAACTGCCTCGCCACGCAAACGACACAGGCCACTACCCGGAGCTCATCCTCAACCACTTCAAGACACCGCTCGGTATTCTTACTGCCCACCTCTTCAAAAACATGTTCCCTGCCAACCCCGAGTTGGAAGGCCGTCAGGTACTCACACTGCACAACCAGCGCGATTACATATTTGTCCGACGCCATCGCTATGTCTTCCGTGACAAGCGCGAAACGGAAAAGCCAGTTCTTGGTACGAATGGTAAACCGATTCCTGGTGCTGAGGATATCAAAGTGGGCATGCAGGAGATTGGGTATGTATTCTCTTTAAAACCAATTGTGTCATTTGCTAACTTGACAACTTTAGTCCACGAATGACGCTCAAACTGCGCAGAATAGACCGCGGCATCCAGTTCAAGAGCGGACAAGAATGGCAATGGAAGGGCCGGATGGACAAGCAAAGGACGAGATTCAACATGTAGAAAAGCTATTTTCTTTTCTTTCCCACTACCTTTCTTTCTCCTCAATCAGGGGTTTCTCTTGTTACGCCGATACCTTCGAGGCGGCTGTTTCCGCTCTACATTGGCATTGTTTATGTTGGGATTTTGTTGGCTGCATGCATCTTGCCTTTGAACGTTTCGTCGCATAACTCAATAACGGATCTGCGCCTTTCCGAGAATGCTCACCAGCATAGATACTTTATCCAAGAGGAAGCGGCTCATCGAATAACGCAACTTATAGGACGAGAGAAATACTTAATGACAATCTGTAGTAAAAAGAGTGCTACGGTCCCCACACCTTCCTTGACGATTGACTCCTTGTTTCATGTAGCAAGGGTGCTTGTGCTTTGTGCGTTCAAGTAACTCTGGTATGAGATGAATCAACTTCGATGTATTTAGAATGAGCGATGCATCATCTCAATAAATGTCATGATTAGATGGGTGAAGGGCAGCTCGCTGACTTTTGACAGAGATACTTATTCGTTGTTGAATGCAAAGAGATATTGTGAATAGAAACGAAGAAAGAAATAGTGTAGAAAGTACAAGGGCAGGAACCATCTCTCGATGGCGGATCTAAGACCAAAGCTTATTACAGAAAGTCTCTTTAGCCGAGAAATGCTTTTCGTATTGGCAGTTATGCATCAGATGTTGCATATTGTGCCTCGAAGGCTCTGTACTTCATTCAGCTTTATCCTGACGTTACCTAAGCTGGCGTAATCCTTCGAGCTGATAGACCGCCTGGCGTTCGCCGCGTTCCTGAATCCACTACGTCCAACACCCACACCAGCTAGATAAGTAAAGATGGAAATAAAAGCGTTCTTGGGGTTTTCGATCACATCGTGGAGGGTCATTGCTGCCTCGCCCACAGCTTCAACCAAGCGTAGTAAACTCCGTGCAGCTGTGAGTCCTGCAGCGCCAGCCAGTTCGCCACCTACAGGAATGAAGAAGAGCAGGCCAGTGAAAAAGTTCAGAATAGCCTCTTCACGCTGTTTTTTGGTAATTTCGTTGGCCTTGTCAATGATCTTCTGTATGCTCTCAACAACTTCTTCGAGAGCAAATATAGGAACCAATGTGGCGTCGACCAAGTCCGACATTTGGGTTTCCTCGTCGCAACGGCCGATATTCTGCATAAATTTGAAAGAGTCGAGCATTTCAGATGCTTTTGAGTACGAGTCGCCGATCATCTCTTTGGGGTTGTGGACCTCGATATCCGCATTACCCATGGGATAATTCTAGAAATAGTTATCCGTCCGTAATTGACAGGCTAGAACATCCTCGCCGGCACATTGGCAGCCGTTGTTAATGCGCATACGTCTTCGGTCAAAGCGGATCCAGGATTCTTCGATTCCCCATGTATCTGCGAGGTCTTTGAAAAAGCCGTCCGAATCTTTAAGGGTGAAGGTGGCGTTAGGAATATCTTGACCCACATTTAGGCCTTTGTCTTCGAATTCCATTCTGGGGCCTTTATCCATGTCAATATTCCCGTACCCAGCTTTGCAACCCCGGCTGTCATCGCAATCCTGCCTACATTGGGGTATCATGCAGGAGCTATAGCATGTTATGCGTTTGTATTGTTTGCAGCTGAAGTACTTGTCGACTTTATCAGACGCCATGAAATTCTTGATCTGATCAGGGACTTGCTCTTCGACAAAACTTTTGTAGACTTCAAACTTCTTGTCGTAGCCATTGTCGATGAGATCCTTGTCCTTCTCCAAGGCTTTCTCGTAAAGCGTTATCTGCAAGTCTAGAATGTAACGCTCCATGCAATAAACATGGATATCGTCTTTCATGCTCTCGAGGTCCTCAAGTGACAGATACAAGCCAGCGTTGCAACTAGTGAGCCAATTAGGATTGATGTACTCATTTTCGTCATCGCCTTCGCCAGTACCGCTGATGAGTGTTAGCAAACTGCACATCCACTGTCAAATAACTCCACGTAACTTACTCAACAAAGGCTTGCAAGTCGACAGCCCAATCTGTAGTGCCTGCAAAATTGTACGGGTCATAGAAGACAGATCGCTTCTTCTTCGTATCTTCGCTCATCCACGCCACCCATTCAGTATCATCGTAGACCATAATATCTGAGCCTTCTGTCGTCCAGTGCCCAATAGATCCAGTGGCCAGGATTTCGTTTATTTCCGCATTCGAAATATACCCTGCTGTGTCTGTACATCTTCCCTTCTTAGCATTAGAGACACGGGCCGATCCAGTGAACTTGCGATCTTCCGAATCACAGTTTTCTTTGGCCATTTTGAATGACCGGCCATAGCTAGCAACACCCACAACGACTTTGTTAGAGGGCGCACCAGTTTTCGTGATCATTGATAGGGCATCTTTAGTCTCTGTCTCATTAACATGAGACCGAAGACAGTTGCCAGTTTCGCAGCCTGGAGAAGTCCATTTATTACCATAATCCCATTGAACATGGAGGTCATAGGTCATGTAAATGATATAATCGAGACTCTGGGCCATTTGTTTGATAGGAAACGACTTGAGATACCAGTACGATGCCGGCGCAGCGAACGAGACGGTTTTTGACGATCCGATAGATGCTTTGACACTTGCAAGGAGCCGGTAGTAGTTCAAAACGTTTACAGGGTCATCGCTAGGGATATCGGAAATATCGGGAGCCTAGTCGTACAAACATCAATATTGTCGAACGCAAAGTGGCACGGAAGCGTAACTTACTCCTGGATACTCCCAATCAAGATCTATTCCATCAAGTTTGTGTTCATTGACGAAGGAAATCAGGTTGTTTTTGACTCGCTCACGGTTGACAGGCAGTGCAGCCTCGCGAAGGATCGAGAAGGTGCCAGGTTCAGTACTGAAAGCCCATCCACCGAGTGAAACAATTTTCTTTACTCCAGTCATGCCTTTGAACAACTCAAATTGCTCCTCGACTGACGTATCTGTAATCTCTAGTCTATAATCTCCTCTGGTGACGTTTGCGAAAGCAAAATGAATGTGTGTGTGTAAATGCGTGTGTCAATCTCATCCACAGATATCGTCAAGCACTCTCGGGCAAGATTCCACGACTCAAAGTAAGTCACTTTCACCTTAGTGGCTGGTGGCGAGCCTTTCATGATGTCTCTTCCACAGTTGCTGATGCATCCGTTCTTTCCGGGAGTCGATTTTCCCGGTGCGCCTGTCTCCGATTTCGAAATGACACAGAAGTCGTCAGTCATTCCACATTGACCCCAGATATTGCAACAAACGTTCAGTGGACAAGGATTGAGAGTGGAAAGGTCAGTTGCAGCTGGTGGCTGTGCCGTTCCGTTCATGGTTGGTCCACACACTGCGTTGGGGACGTTCGCTGGCATTGGGGGTCCTCCGGTACTCACGCACATCTTGAAGTCCAGAAAAAGCCGCTTACAGTCATTCCAATCCCATGATTTCCTTTGAAATGACTCAAGCTGTTCCAAGGTAAGATTTCGGGAAACCGCTATCATTGAACAACTATCTTTCTTTGTCATATAAACGGCGCAATTGCCATTGGCGTCAGGCTTAGGTCTAAGATCTGGCATGTTACCGTTAGAGCAACAGACCTGTTGTCCTGGAACAAGTGACGAGCAGGGGTTGGTTTTGGTATTGGCTCTCGTGAAGTCCGCGGCACTAATTCTACACTTTGATGCTAGTGTTGTGCATGTATCACCGCTTACAATAACCCTGCGTAACTACGTTAGCCATTTTCTTGACTTGCTTATAAGCTATAATTTCTGACCTCGTTTTGCATGTTTCATCCGAGTTCCCAGACAGTAAAGTACTCGGCAATGTGCCACTACTGCAGCAGACCCTTTCGTCCTTGACGAGAGTTGTGCAAAGATTGGCACGATGGTACCGCGCTAAATCGGCTTGAGATATACTAGGCATCCAAACACCACAGCCCACGCAGCCGGGGATGGTCAACAACTGTAAGAAGTTTCACTGGGTTGCTGAAGGTGTGACTTGTAGTCAAATCATTAGCTATAACAAAATCACTCTTCAAGATTTTGTCAGATGGAATTCGGGGGTTGGCTCGGATTGCAGATCTATGTGGGCGAATACGAATGTATGCGTCGGTGTATGAGAGAGCTTGTGGGATAAGTTATTTGGTTTCATAGAACTTGCTCAGACCTCCAGAGCTCAACTGCTAATAGTAATTACGTAGCAAACTTAGCGAGGTTTTTTTTCACTTTAATGATGATGTCTTGGAATAGCTAATATGACGTTTTCAATTCATCTTGCAACCCAAACCCAACACATGTCCAAAGCTTTTTGGTCTGCACACCAAAGTTAGATGGCATCGAGTCTGCTTCCAATTCCAACATATCGCAAGCTAGAGTTGGTGGGTAGAAACTCTGGGTCTATGAACATCCCGAAAATTGTAGGTGATCAATGGGAGCTAGTCAAATAGAAGCGCTGTTAGCCTCTTTTCTTGCCCAAGACATTCACTCTTGGCGAAGTGTTCTGCAGCATTCCACGGGACTTTTTCTGGTATATAGACATAACACCCTGCTTTATACCTTTGGATTCCCTCATTGTTTCTCTTATCGGTTTTTGCGTCCGCCATAATCCCTGCGTATTACCACTGTTCTTTTGATCCTACTCAATGGCTTTATAACTTTCCCAACGTGACTGAAGTTCAGGCTAGCTAATGCGAGAAAATGGATTTCGGGCGTTGGCGGGGTGCTTCTCTAGACTATTGGCCTTGTGGCGAGGAAAGTGTATTATTTATCGACCCCGAAGCGGGTGAAGAGACGACATTGCTGGACTTGGAGTTAATTTCGACCGTATATGGACACAAATAGAGAGAGAGCAAGGAACCAATATTGTGTGCATCAGAAGCATGATCTATCCGGACCATTTCGAAGATATCTTATGAAAGTAATGTTATCAAAAAGTACCGATCCATGTCCAGGGTAGTGTGATCTAAGATTTGATTGACCTTTTTATGCATGTAACTATATATGGCGCCTTTGTAATATCGGCCTCGATGAAGGAATGACTCAGAAGGGAGGCACATGACAATCAAATTTCCGGTGGTACAGATGGCGTCCTTCAACTCTCATTTTATAGCTACTATCTCCAAGTTTCGGTTACTTTGCTCCTATGTAATGGCGATCTGATCCCTTTGCCCTCTGCTACTTGACGTCTCATTCTGCTACAATTATCATACACATTACTAGTTCATCCCATTTAGCAAAAACGTCGCACCTAATCCTCTGAACATTCATCATATGAAAAACTCCAACACACATTTGTCACATAATTCCTGCCTAAAGAGAAGAAAGGACACGACCAAATTCCATACAACGATACAATAAAATTCCTATCTCCTGTGCTCAAAAGCGGATGATGAAAAAATAAAGAACGTAGACGATAACAACCGCCAAAGCAAAAGAAACTTTAAATATCAAGACTGGAAAACTCAAGAAGGCAAGAATGAGAAAGAAAAACAAAAAAACTCCGAATGTACAAGTACACCATAGCTACTTCCCGGGTATCTATCGTACATGAATCTACCCATACGACCAATCAATCAAACCGGTCAGATCCTCACTTATCTTGTGGAATCATCCCAGCCCGAGAGTATCGTCTACATAACCTCGAACAAACGCTATGTTCTTTTGAACCACACCCACATTGACAAAGGGAAAGAATAATACAGTAATATACTGGCTAACTATCCTTACAACGTTGAATGGGCCATGATTTCATGGGGAACAAGGATGTGATACAGGTAATCACCCTAGCCCCAGGGCTGGAACGCTCAGTGCTATCGACCATTGCCGTAGACACAAGGATATATCGTGCCTCTGCCACGTCGGCTACCATTCTATTTGTTGCCATATCCGCTGTATGCTCCAGGAGTAATCATGCCGGTTGGTCCTGGTGTGTTGGACGCAAGGCCTGCAGGATGATTAGTGGGTGTGCTAGGTCCATCAACACCGTGTCTTGCGTTTCCGGGATAGAAGGTGTTGTTGACACCTTGTTGAAAGCCTGACAAGCCCTGTGATGCACCCTGTGCGGCCAGGACGGCAGCTTGGGCAGCTGCGCTGGCTGGTGCTCCAACACCGGTAAGACCCCACATGTGGCCGCTCATCTCCTCGGGAACAGATCCATCGAAAATCTTCCTCTTCATCTCCCAGAAAACGACTCCTGTCAACCAGGCGTCAGAGCCAGCCGTATGCGAGTTGCCAATGCGCTGGCAGCCGAGCTCATCGGCAAGATCCTGGAGGCCGGATTTTGTGCCTAGGTTGTTGAGTATGTTGGTGGCTGTTGAGCCAATAACACCACGTCTGACAAGGTTGTTGGCATGTCGCCAGAGATACTTGACATCTAGCAATTTAGGGAAGAAAACGTTGACAAGCTTCCGATATGTCTCCTCGTCCTCGGGTAAGGGTTGTGAGGTC
>JXCC01000142.1:0-84523 GCA_000817285.1 Curvularia papendorfii
GGATTCCGTCGATATTTGAGCTATTAGTGCCATTATATCGTGACATTTAACGGGCCTACCGAAGGCCCCGGGAACGTCGCAGAGGATTCAAAGAAGTCTGTACTCAGCGCAGGTCGGATCATGCAGCGATTGGTTGTGACAACGACTATTCCCAAACGAGCTACTCTCTAGCTTGTTCCGTTTCAGTCTGACCACCGAGCATCATCGGCCGACAGCAGCACCGGTGGCATCGGGAGTGTCTCCGCTGGCAGGCTCGGTCCTGTGAATTATTGGAAGGATACAGTTTAGGTGGTCATGTTCAGCGTGTTTGATCGTGGAACACATACTTTGGTTTCTAACGTAGCCGCTCTGACGTAGCCGCCCCTCCAATATATAGAGCGACGCATATCCATTCTTATCCTGTGCCTGCAACATTGTAGACTACACATTGTTTGTTGTTTCTCAACTACAGCCATGTACAAGATTGACGTTCACCATCATGTCTACTCACCCGCCTATGCGCAAGGTATGTGTGTCTCTGAAATACGGAGTCTGTCACTAATCGTAGTCTCAGCACTTGAAGAAGAAGGCGGAGATCCTTCGGGATGGTACGTGCCAGAGTGGACCATTCAGAGCGACCGTGAATTATGCGAGAGCATTGGAGTAAATACTGCAATTTTGAGCCACACGTCTCCTGGTCCTACTGTCAAGACGATCCCAAAGGAAGCTGCAGCGCTGGCTCGTGAACTGAATATGTTCTCGGCAAAGGTGCGCGACTCAGACCCAGAACATTACGGATTCTTCGCCAGTGTACCTTCTCTCAGCGACACTGAGCTATGCCTCACGGAGATTCGATACGCCTTGGATGAACTCAATGCTGATGGAGTCGTGTTTATGACGCGCTATGGCTCGGACAATCGCTACCTTGGCCATGCGGACTTTATTCCCATTTGGCAAGAACTCAATGCGCGCAGGGCTGTTGTGTTCATCCATCCTACTTCTGCGGTCGGTGTTACCCAAGTCAACAAGAGCCTTCCACTGCCTATGATGGACTATCCCCACGAGTCAGCGCGCACAGCGATGGATCTAATCCTTAGTGATAGACTTCGCTTGCACGCCTCCGATTGTCGCATCATCCTCTCACATGGAGGTGGTACGCTACCCATGGTCGCTTCTCGTGTGGCTGGACTGGCATCGACGCCTTTTATCCAGAAGAGCGCAGAAGATATCCGCGAAGAGCTCGGATGGTTTTACTACGATACTGCGATGTGCAGCGCGCCAGAGCAATTAGCTGCACTACAAGCCATCGCGAAGCCGGGCCATATCTTGTTTGGGAGTGATTTCCCGAACTGCCCTCCGGATATTATCAAGCGAACAACTAAACAACTGAACGCTAGTAAGACTTTGAGTGTTGAATATCGAGATGGGATTGAGAACAGTTCTGCAAAGACTTTGTTCCCAAGGCTGGCTGTCCCAGCCACTGCAACTAAGTAGGCGGCTCAGTTGCACGTCATAGCCGTACAATCTCCTGCTCAGACCTAGGACCCCGCATATCTGTTCTCTTTGATCTTTTTACACTCTTCAGCAACGCTGCAATCGCGATATGTAAACAATGTAAAAACCTAGTTGTTCTCTTAAGGTGCTAAGAGTTTCTCTGTATACTCTGCTTTATGCCATTTGTTACGCTTGGGTTATCTTTCGGTATCTACAGCTCAATGGGATTGAGGAACGCTTCGTCTTCACGCAGCTCTCGAAGTGGCCTTGGAAGCTCCGCACAAAGCCCTCGCTACTCCTGATTTGAGTGATTTGCAAATTTTCCTACCATTTCATCCGTAGATTGACTGCAGCTGTGCAAAATCCTGTCAGTGTCTTTTGCCTGCTTTCTGCATCGCTCCTTGAATTCTCTGAGGTGTTTCCGTATTACTCCGTAAGCATGGGCTGGCAAGAACCTCAGCAGTCAACATGTCGCGAATGTTGAATGACCGCTTCGTAATATTGGTAGTTAGGGCGCAAATCCTAAACTCACGTATCTTTCAAGCAGAGAAGGAATATTGCAGTGACACCACGGTACTCATGGCATATCGAGTGAGTGTTGATATTCCGTGGGTAAAGTCCCGTTCCCAGAAAGGCAGCATCTATGAGCAACAACACCGGCATGGCAAGGAAGAAGGGGGTAGCGGCTTGTCCGTTGACCGTCCGTAAAGGAAGGCGCCAATGACGGGATTTCTAGCCCAAATGGGTGTCTTTTGATGTCGGTGTTGCCGTGAACCTTGATGAGCTTAAGAACCCCTCCAACTGAGAGATGCTGGTCGCAGATTCAAACTGAGATTCGTTAGCATAGCCACTTGTAAGACAATGAGAGGTGTAAGCTCTCCATGACGTGGGCTTACCGTACATGCATGGCGTTCTTGTTAGCGCGTATTGTATGCCACACATTGGACTGACTGTTTAAGGTGTCCAGGAATGACAGCGGCCACAAACTTGTTAACTCTCTGTTCTAGTTTTCGTGTTTCCTGTTTCCAGATACCTACTGGTTGTAGATGAAAAACTTTTGTGACAACTGGACAAGAGATAACAACTTCTCCCTCGCGATTCGTCAAAACTGCGATTCTGTGTTGAGGTCAATTTACTGACGTCCGTCCTCGGTTACCCGTTTTCAGGAATCGCGACTCCGTCCGCAGCCCCCACCACTATAGCCCACAAAAGACCATTAACGGTCTTTCAAGACTCCTGTATGCGTATTACGGTACTCACTGCAATAGCAGCGCATTAGTTTAAGGAAGGTTGCCACCAGGATTAGGCTCACAACCTTCCTGTCCTCCTCACATAATCGCTGCTATAGTGCTACTTTCTCTATAGTCCTGAATTCTCTGTTTGCTTACTATAGCGCCAAAGAAAAAGAATATAGATCTTGCGCACTTGCACACTCTCGTTTAGCTTAAGGAAGAGCCAACTCTACTCACGCAAGAAGACGTGAAAGCTATGTTACTTCCCTTAAGCTATAAGTCGGACAAGTACACTATAGATCTCTCGATAGACTAGGTTATTGGCTACTATTAGGTGCATATATTTCGCTAATACTCGTCCCACTGCATGGGACTAGGCCCAATGCAGCAGTACTAAGTGTCCCACTTAGTCCTGTACAGCTCAACGCAAATCCCTAGCTCAACGCAAAAATTACAAAACAATAGCACCTAGGAATGATTTATTCAGCAATTTTGTAAGATATAATATCTACGACTTAAAACTCTCGTAGGTGTAGTTACAGAATATTGTCTATGAGGGCTGAGAGGGCCCCGCGCGCGACGACTGAGACTTAATTCGATCTGTAGTGTTCTTCCTAGCTAATCGCTGAGCTGCTTTGAACGCCTTTAACGCCTCAGCTTTCGCCCTTTAGTCTACTTTTGATCGCGCTTCTCGCGCAGTCAAGATCCCTCCCTTCTGTACTTACCTTGTTGATGGAGTTTGACGAGCTGCACGCGCGCGCGCAGCTGCTGTCATCATTGACAGTTCTTGCTCTGCTAGAGCCTGCGCGTGCCCACTAATAATATTAGCCTTTGTGAGCTTTAAAACACGCTTAATTGTAATTATACCATCCTCACACTGTTCTCTCGTCTTAATTGTAAATTCGATAAATGTTCTAGGTGTTGTTGGCGTAGGTGTTGAGACAAGCGAGCTTTATGGAGGTGTTTCATCTCAAGGAGGGTGATAGACCTTATATAGCACTCTCTCTGGGTCCTAGGGCCAGATTCCTGCCAGCTCCCAAGCTGTACGGATTGTCGATTGTTTAAAGGCTTGTTGTCGTACGCGATGTAGCCCGTTTAGGAATTCAACTTTATTATAGTTAACACAGCCTTCCCGCGTCGCTATTTCGACAGCGTTTCGATGGAGCTTTTTGTATGATTGAAATATAGCGACGTCGAGAGGCTGTAGGTTGTGAGAAGTATGAGGCGGTAGCGTGAAACACATAATACTCTGCGCGTCGCAGTAATCAAGGAATTCCTTTATGCAGTGTGAACTAAATCCATTAAATATTAGCAACCTCCATAAGCCTGTTTGGCGACGCCTGCTCCAGCTGTCGAAGTGCTCTAGCCAGCCTAGTGAGAGCTCGTCGTTATTGTATCCAGTTTCACTAACTGTTACGGCGTAGGAAGCAGGTAGTGAGGTGTTTTTATACCACTTTTCTAGGTGCGCGCTTCCCTTAAGGACTAGGAAAGGTGGTAGGACGACTCCATCGCTGGAAATTGTCTCAATTGCTGTACAGAAGTCTCGATTTGTATCGCTACCTGATTGTATAGCGTTAATACCTGTCGTAATAACCCACTGGCTGCCACCGACGCCTAAACGGAAGCCTATTTCGTCTATATTGTAGGTGTCGCCTTGCTGGATCGCGTAGTCGTCAATAACGCGTTTAAGACGCTTGAAATGAGCTTCGTAGTTAACTACTGTATTGGCAGCCACACGATTAAGCTCCTGCTTCTTCTGCTTCTTTCTTCGATAGTCAGGGTTGTCCCTTAGCCATCGCGAAATCCAGTTGCGGCCTAGGCGTGGGGCCTTCCCTGACAGATCTTCCATATCTAAGATACGCTGCGCAGCGCCAATAACTTGAGGAACAAGGGCAGGCATCTCTAAACGATCGCAGCGTCGTATGTAAGTCTTCAGAGCTTCGTCCTGCGCTGGATTAAGCCTTCGATTTACCCCAGGGCGGTCCATCTTGCTCTGTCGCCCGCGGGAACGCGCGTACAGTCGATTGTACGGGACATTATATTGACGCGCTGCCTCAGCCACTGATGCGATCTCTCCATCGCCGAGGGCGTCAAGAGCATCTTTAATGCGATCTTCAATGTCAAGCACGTTACCGTATCGAAAGGCCATTATGTTGACGTGATTCAGCGTTTTTAGAAGGTGGGTAGGTGATGGTTTTGCGTTGAGCTAGGGATTTGCGTTGAGCTGTACAGGACTAAGTGGGACACTTAGTACTGCTGCATTGGGCCTAGTCCCATGCAGTGGGACGAGTAATGTTACGGATGCAGCCCAAGAGGACTGCACCTCGGCTAGCCACCCATATCGGGTTAGGCTAGCCGAGCTGCCACGAACACCAAAAGTCTGGTCGTGTACCATAGATAGCTCGATAGCTTGTATTTTGTCAAATACCATACCCAATACTATCGTATCCCTCACAAATAACTCAGATTCTTCAGTACAGTTTACCCTTAAGAACCCTTGAATCCTTAGTTCGTAGAAGCGCCCTCTTGTATAAGATTAAAATACACTTAAGGTAGCTTGCTTAGACGAGGACTAGCCAGCTGGGCGAGAATGTTACAGATACTACTGTTCAAGACCGCCTATCCTCACTTAAACGAGCAATCAAGTTATACACTAGTTACCAATTTAACTCCATGCAGAATATGGAGATAGAAGACTACATTATAAAAGAGCTCGTATATAAAGGACTGATCAGAATGAGGGCTTATGTCAAGCCCATAACTCCTTTGCTTGTTGCTGAGGATCTTATCCAATTTGTGTGGGCGTGCGACAAATACCAGTTTGCGCATGCACGTGCACATCTGCAGTTGGCTTTCTCCATCGTCTTCATGATGTATCTAGACAGTCGCCCGTGCGGGTAGGGGGTAGGAGCGGCCTCTTTACTCCTTTGAAGTCCATACACACACCAATTAGAACGCTTTGTAACTCTTCCTGCCGTGGCGCCGTCTTCTGGCAAATTTCAGGGGCGCAGCCTATAACAAGTAGTTAGAATCTTTACTATAGCCAGATGCATCTAAAAAAAAGATTAACGAAGTATAATCTCTCTCGTTGAGAATTGAACTAGCGACCTCCCTCAGGTAGAAAACGATAACGAGAAAAAAAATGCAAAGAATGAACTGAACTCTCCAGCGGGGAATTGAACCCCGGTCTCCCGCGATTTGTCACATGACAAGCGGAAATACTGACCACTATACTACTGAAGACGATTGATGATGAGATGTAAAGTTTTGTAATTTATATCCTAGATAAAATCAGTCATAGCAGCTGCTGTTGCCGGAGATGTCATTGTGGTTGTGGAGCACGGACTCACTATCTCAACCTGATGATCACAACCCCATTCGTCAAATGGCCTAGACCTTTGCACTCGGCCCATAACTTGGCGCGACATCCACCCTGCTTCTCCCCAAGTCTTTGTCGCGTCGATGTTATTTCACTGGCTAGTATCTGTGGCTGATACAGCTGAGATTCATTCAATCCAATTCAGGGAATTCCCTGCGTGACGAAAATCGTGTTACGTTTCTTCCAATAGGGTGAGATTTCCCGCCTGAGTAGCTTGGCAGATGAGACTCCATTCATTGTAAAAGCAACCATGATTAGAACGAATTTACTCCTTCTATATTGGTCTACACGAATTATTTTTCAAGTTTTCACACTCAAGTGGACTATCATTGTTCTCGTCAAAAATACTTCTGATTGTCACGAGACCAAACAAGCGCGAGATCAGCAAGCTCGTCAACGGTGCCCGAACAGGATAAGTTAGTGATAGATGGAGGCATATGCTCAAACAGGAGGACCGGTTTGGGAGAATTGCAAAGATTTGAAGCGGGAACTCCTCACAACCTATGATATTTTGTGTAAATTTCCCATCAGCCTGAGACAAATCAGAGCTAACGATTCCTGCGTGTACTGTGAACTCCTGGCAGATGCCATGCGCGAACTTGGTGGACTGGATTCGATGACCACAGGGCGTTGGCACCTACGGGCAAGATACGGCCTTGTGCTGGAAGGAGAGGACAATGAACAAAGTACCAGCTTGAGTTTAGCACACAAGGTATGTTTCATTCCGGTCGCATCTACTAGTAGATACCATTCACAGAAACTTACTACCTTGGTTAAACAGACCAGAAGCCGGCAATGCTTCCAAGCTCGATTAACACATCCCAACACGTCCTATCGGTTTGGGAAAACGCACGCGAGTTCGAGACACTGCGAAGTAATCTTATGAGAAACACTCCCTTGCTGGAACTACCTGCTCGAGTACTTGAACTTGGCATTGGCATGAAGGACGACAGTGACATAAAATTTCTCAACCAGAGAAGAGACTGGGACCACAACTTTATGCCACCTTAAGCCATTGTTGGCAAAGAGAAGATATCCAATCAACCAAAACCTTTTCAGGAATCTTCAGGCTCGCCAGTAACGTCTGGCTTTGTCAGAACTACCGGATAGCTCCAAACAGACGGTGCGCTTGTGTTGGTGCCTCGATGCACAAAGTCTACGCGAATGTGTGGTTCACCGTCGCCATGCATGGGCCAACGCATGGATACATGTCTTTCAAGGACATCAAACTCACAGTCGGGGAAGCGCCCACGATTGTTCATGTACGCCGCATTTCTGAGCTTCTGGATATTGTCGAAGCCAAAGCCATCGCTCCAGCAGTCGGCCGTGTCGATGAGCTCGCTGACAATGAATACTGGAACTCTGTGTCCCAGAGAAGTTGGTGCTACCAGGAGCGTGTACTTTCAAATCGCATAATCCATTTCACCCACCACGAATATATGTATGAGGAAAGAGGTGCTGTGAGAGAATGTCAATGCCAGCAGCATTGGATATTTAAACAGGGTTTCGCCAGTACTTTGGCTGGAGGCCCAGGACCACAAGATGATCCCTACCGATCCTGGGGTAAAACGATCAGGCAGTACACCTCGCGCATGTTCAGTCGGTGGTCTGATCTGTTCCTGGATTTGCAGGAGTAGCAGCAAAATATAATGAAGGTCGTGATATGGCCCGCTACTTTGCAGGACTGTGGGAGAAGGACTTGATCAAGTACTTGTGTTGGCGAAGTCGCGAATGCGTTTCTGTGCGTGCCAGTTCATGGGCCTGCTACAACTATCGACCACATCCGGAGCGCATTGAGTGGTCGGAGAAGATGCCGATCCCAATTTGGTCATGGGCTTCCCGCTTTGGCCCTCGTGAGCTTGTATACGACGAGTGGAAACTCAGCAAATACACCCAAGTCGTCTCGATCGACCGAGTTGAGTGTCTCATGGACATCAAGAATCCCTTCCTCAGCATAAGATCGCTGAATAAGAAGGCATGGCTCGAAGACCCTTGCGGTCGCTATGTCGTTATTCGAGGCTCTTTGTACTCATGTGTCCACTTCTCGACTCGTTGATATAGGCATAATGTCAAAGCAAGCATGGGACTTTATGCCAATGAGTATGCGTGGGCTGTCCCTGCGTACCACGTGCAGCAGTTGGATCTCTCTCGAGGTATCAAAGAGATTCTAGACGATGCAAGAAAGTTCACGAGAGAGTACTGTAATGATGCCGGAGATGATTTGCCGTCGGAATACTCGGTAGTGTATTTGTTGCCCTTGCTCGAGGAATTTGAATCTGGGGCAAAGCTCTATTTCATCCTCCGGGAGCGCACAGACAAAGTCATACAAGAGGTCATGGAGCTGGAGCGTATGCAAGGAAGCCAAGATGCTCTTCGACTGGAGAGGATCGGCACTTTCAGCTTTAATGGCATCCGGTTTGACCATCTTCAAGAGATGCCGAACCAAATCATTCATTTGATGTGAGGAGCTGTCTGGTCCGAGCATGGCACGTTGTGAATTTATGACGTCAAGACTGCAGTCTATCTATTAGATGTTTCGGCAACTAAACGGAAAGCAAGCGGCCGTTTCGCCGAGTCTATTCAGGAATCAGCTTTTCGGACAATTAGGTGGATCACCCGCGGTTGGATGCTCTAAAAGCTCCTTGCCCCTCAGTTAGTCGAATCTTCTCTACGGAAGGCAAGCGACCTATTAACAACTACTCCCCCAAACATTTTCGATGTTAAAATGTCTCTTCTCTATGGTGAAGGGTCTAAGACTGTATTTAAACGGCTCGAGAAGGAAACAGAAAAGCTAAACGAATGCCTCCGAGACTTACACTCTGCTGATCCTTGTGATAATGAAAAGCGAATTAAGAGCGCTAAAGGCAGTTTACCACAGAACTCGTATCGCTAGATCCTCAATAATCCCAATTTCACACGATAGCTCAATGACCAGCACCACCAGCAGCTCTAGATGGAGGTGGACTATAGTAAAGGTAAGACGAGGCAACTCTACGGCATCATAAACAAGCTAAACAAGTGAAGTACTAAGACGGACCTTCTATCCTGCTTCTCCTACCAGGCTACGGACTTACGAATTAATAATGCCACAGTCGCGCTGCGACGCCTAGCATACATGCTTTTTGTTGAACAACCATCGCTCATCTCACATGCCCTGGTCATGGAGGCGGTAGTGGTTATAGGCCTTCTCGGTGAATCCCAGCCAATAAATCTTCAAAATTCCGGTGTGACGAACGTTGCATTCACCCAGATTATTGCACAATGTCAAATATTTCCTAGAAACATAGCCTTTTCCGAAGGCATTGACGGCGCTTTCTCGCCATCGATGTTAACTCGACTGCTAAGACGCTCAATATCCTTGTTCCGGTATGCTCGAGAGCTATTTTTATTGAGGTTGACATGTCAGTGGTTGATAAATAGTATTGCTTTGTTGACTATGAGGTTGATGTCTATGAGGTTGATGTCTATGAGGTTGATCGCAATTTGTACGCTCCAAACCCCAAAGTTGCCCTGCCGCCAAGAGCAGTATGGCCATGTGGGCTACAATTGTCAAAAAGCCTAGCTGACTTAGCTTGGCACACGTTTATATATGATAAAATACGTTGTATACCAAACCAGTGCACTCTCGGCCACATATCATGCAAACAGAACTGGCCACAAGTATTGTGGCGCAGAGCTTAGCACAGCAGATAAAGACAATGCAATTCGTGGAATCTGGTCTAACCCATAGGAAACCCCCTTTCACCGAGGACTGTACGCTGGGAATAAGGCAAAGTGCAAACGTGGAAACCGATTGTGATCCTGGCTGTTACATAGATTCTGAGGTGATTAAAGTCGAGGTACTTCTCATATTTCTTGGCACAGGGGGTTCCATTACACGGCTTAGTAAGAGGCGTTGTTATATTTACTTACTAGAGTATATCTATCTGATAAATCCTATAAATAATCAAGATACTTTTATAATTTCATCTAAGAAAGCTCTCCCTAAGTAGTAAAATTAGAATAATACCTAGCGTTCTAGACTCTCTACTAGCGATTCTATAATAGGCCTTCTTTAGAGTATAAAGATAGGGTAGGCTCCTAGCTTCTCTCTATATTACCAGGCGACTAAAGTGTCTTTAAAGTAAAAATATTAATAAAATAACTCGATAAGACTTGTAAACTCTATAGTAAGTAGTAGAGAAACTATTATTTATTCTTCACAAGAAGTGCTCTTAGTTCAGAGATAGAATTCAGTTACCTAAAACGAAACGCGATAAAATGCGTGACAAAGCCTTTCTATTTTGGGTGAGAGATTGCTCACGAATATCTACTAACGTCCTTCCCTGTGTGAAGAGATGCCATAGACACTTACCAATATAATAAACTCAACAACTAATAGGTTAGAAGAATGTATATTCTTAGATTAGTAGCCGTAAGCTATAAAGGGTATTCTCTCTTGATATGTTTTTAGAATGAGTTCTGCTTACTGTGTAATATGACAATTTAGTATGAGCGTCACGCCAAAGATTCCCAGCAGATTGTATATTTTGTGTAAGCATGGGGTGGTAGTATGAAGAGTGTATGTTGTGTGTATTGTAGAAGAGTGACAATGCAGCTCAGATGTCTTGGAGGAATGTAGTACGCACTGCAATAGCACCAGCTTACATTTTGTCTTTCTCCAGCGCCGTTGTGCGTGCCGCGGCCCAGCGCGTACGTTTCTCGATGCTGAAATTGCTGAGCCTCTAATCTCTTAGCGCCTTAGTAGGAATTCTGATAATCTCGTAGATCTCCTGCTTTAGCGAGATTCTATTCCCTGAACGCTTGCCTCTCGGGAGAAGAACTCAACACTGGCCGGTCGCTAGCAGCGCCTGCAGCATCTAGCCTCGCATGAACCATCAGCTGCGTCTAAAATCTTATTTTTAAGATATGCGAAAGGCCGTAGCGTTAGTAACTTCTTCTTTTGCAGAAACTTTAGCTAAGTACACGTAGCAACTAGGAGCCCGCTAGAACCCGCAGAATATAGAGTTAATCGCCGCACTCAGCTCGTCGCTCGTGGCCTTATCAATATAATAGGTGTCAGCCTATAAGTACTTAAGACCGTCTGCTGTAGCGCGCTCGCTAAAGAAGTGGAGTTCCGTAAAGTTGGATTTGTTTGTGCCTGCTCCCTCTATAAGCTTCTTATGTGTGACTTCCTGACCTGCTGTCCAGGTGTACGAGAGGATGGCGTACAAAAGCGCAGGGTTGCCGTCGGAAATTGTCAGCTCAAAGTCTCCATCGTCTGGGAGGCATTTGAGAAGGCGCATTGCACTTCTGCAAGTTCTCCTAGGAGAAAGCTGGCAGGCTCGATCGCGCGTAGCAGTACACACGTAGAAGGATGAGAGATATACAGTAACAAGAGATGTGGCTGCCGTGCGCACGTATAAAGCACATCAGGCAGGCTGACAGCAGGCGAGCGGTAGACGACTCAGGCACGCAAGGCTCCCTGGTTGCAAATCGATGGCTGTGTAGTTGCAAGCCTTAGGCGCATACTTGTGGCAGAGACACGCGCAGAGCTAAAAGAGCGTACAAACTAAGTCAAGTAAGACGTGAATCGAAATCGATCAAGCCCGAGCGAGTCGTGCTTAGACCTAGCCACTGGCCCTACCTGAGTTACGGTGACAGTGCTGAGCTGGCTTAAGGAGGGGGTAGTTGCACTGCTGAGGTGCATGCGATGAAGTGCCACTATAGACCCGCGTACCAGGCAGAACTACGAGGAATGAGTGAGGCAAGCACGCGAGTGGCCGAGCTCATGGTGAATGCATTGCACGTGAGACAGTGGTTATGGTGACTGGAGACCTGACGAACTTGGTGACGGGAAGGCTAGAAGCAAACCTACCTCAAAGCAGAGGGATTAATCCTTGAGTAACGCGTGTCTGCAATCCAAGATGCCTTCATCGCGATTGCACTGATCGTGAAGATGGAAGACTTGACCTGATACCAGTCAACGAGTGTGCTAAATGCTCGAGTCTTTGTTTGAAACTAATTAATTCGTGAGAACACTACATTATATACCATGACCATATCGTCAATGGTCCTATGCCTTGCGGCCCTCACCAGTCAACGACGTTGTCGAGGCCGCCGCACTGTGCGCGCCTGCGTCGATCTCCACCAACTGCACGAAGCCCCCCTCGTCAATACTCTGTGTCTTCCGCATATGGCTCACCCTGAATGTTGTTTTTGCGCTGATGTCGCCCGTGCCCAATTCTTGAAATGTATTCTTCCCGCTTCGTCCCGGACACGTTCCGTTCGTGTTCTTATGTGTGCTGCGCGCGGTGCTGCCGAGGATCTTGGGGAAGAGGCGCTCTAAGCCGAGACGCATGGCAGGCATGCAAGAGCAAATGATACCGACTTCCCATTCAATGATGGACCATATCGAAGCTTCTGTGAAGTCCCAGGTGACGTTTCTTGTTTTAGCAAAGTAGGTAAAAGCCCGCAGACGGAGGACTGAGACGATGGTCACACTTGAGTTATCCTGTCAACATCGCCATTATCCAGGACGACGTGGTGTTGGCACTTACAAAGCTCCCACGCTGAACATCAGCAACACGCCAATCTTTTTCCTGAAAGACAGTTGCAGTTTCCAGATTTCTGGTATTGGTAGAGACAACGCGACTAAGTCAAGAAGAATGCTGATGGAAGCATTTGCATAGGACAGTGTGTTGTTGTTGTTACACTTGCCTGTATGCTCTCCGTCCCACTGCGTCCACGCGAAGCTTATCGGCGAGCAGAGGAAGATACAAGAGAACATAAAAGCAATCATAGAGATCAAGTTGAATGCGATGACGCAAAATACGATGCGGCGGAATCCCTGGTCGGGGAAGATCTGTAGATAGAAGAGGAGGAACTGAAGTTTGACGAATGTGATGAGGGCGAAGTAAGTGCATTCGGAGATCCAGAAAAGCTGGAGCGGAAGTGTGAGTTGCAGAGATGGCCGAGAGAGGGGAAAGACTGACGTATAGAGTATACGTGATGTCTGAGAACGGAACTTTCCACAAGTCTTGGCCTAGCCCGGTAAATGCTGTTGTGGTGAGTACGTCTTGACGCAATTTGTCGTGGGCTTGGTCACTTACTCATTTTATAACAAACAACGAAAAGACCAATGTTCAGAGCCTGCGGAGTGTGAGATACATCCTTCATCAGAATAAAATTACTGACCAAAACGAAGACCATATTAGCCTCTTGTATCCAATGTATACGACTATGCGCAGCTTGAACCGTCCATCGAATAGCGATGGCTGTGAGAGCCAGAGAGAAGAAGACTATATGAATGATTCGGTAGGACTTCCATCTGTTGCGGATTGGTTCGTCGCACGCGACGCTAGTAACGTTGAGCGCAATGAGCAATTCTTTTGGTGTACATCCGACAGTGAAACATTGCCGCGCTTGAGTCAATGCAGTGGAATTTTCACAAGCGCAGGACAGAAAAGAAGCCGACTGAGCGTTACAATTTGGTGTTTTGAGAAAGTTGTCTACACAGCTTTGCTAGGTAGGCTTTAAGTGTGTTGGTCTTCTCGTCGAATTGTACGTAACTTACTGCACATGGCGGAACCGAGCTGAGGGCATGATCTTGGGCTCGAGACGGTATAACCACAGCCAGAAGCAAAATACAGAGGAGGAAGAAACGCTTCATGCTGGGTTACCTGCATACCAGGAGCCCTTGGTCTACAGCTACGTCGGTCACTGTGGAACACACTTTTATACTTTATACGTATCAAACGCTCAGGGAGGTGGCTTACGCCACGGAAACCTGTAGCCTTCCCCATAATATGAGCAAGTAAAGCAGTCCCTTCGTGTCTGTGCGTATATTACGTGCATTTGACTCCAGGGGCATCAAAACTCTATATGACGAATGCACCATACAGCTTGAACAGGGGACCCGGCACAGCTTCGTGTCAAGGATGTAGCTGGCGATCTGATTTAATCTTCATGTTGCGCTAGTGACGGACCTGCAGATTCCAGGAAACGTTCTGATGATTGGCTGTTACGCATGTGTACCACGTTATGGATTATGCGGACCCGAAATCGTTGCACAGTGTGCTTACATATAGTCGTGCTCTTGCTCGGTCCAGCAGGATCCAACATAATAGATACCTAGATGCGGGGAAAATCCAAGCCGGTGCCCTGGAAATGCACTAGTAAGCAAGCGGCGCAGCGCTAGTTTTAATTATTGCGTTCCCCAAGCTCAGCTCAAGCCACAAGAAAAAAAGCAAAACCCCCTTTATGTAACGACATTACGCAATGTAGAACCCTTCAAGCAGATTGACGGTTCTCGTTGTTTCCTTGAATTTTTTGTGTTCCATCATCAAAGCAGCTACCTCACTAAGGCGGTCACCTCCTAGGAATGTTAGAGCCTATGTAACGTACAAGCGAGCGCCGCACCCTACCAACTTTGCGCACCTCTCCCATCTTAACGTGCAATGGCTTAATGCAGCGCTGCTCTATTAGGTTTGAATGAAGCAGATATTTAGCTTGCAATCTCCTCTATCAATTCTCATTGAATACAGTGCAATCGGAGTGCTGCTGCTATCTACAGCGTGTCTGAACAAACAATCCACCGCTAATACGCTAGCAAGCCTGCCCGACGCGATTGCTAGCCCAAATCAAGAAAGCTTACCTAGTTAGAGAAGAAGGTAATTGTAGGATATACACTCGACCTAGATAGACGTGGATTTCTGTCTACATACGCAGCTGTACGTAAGATAGCTAATAAGCTGCTAGCGGCGCGCAGAGCAGATCGCGTTGGGGTCTACTAGCTGCGCAACTTTGTCAAGCGTACAGATAGTTTCACGAGTTAATACAACAAATACAAAATGGATATTGCTTCTTCTAGACACAGCGCCAAGTTCCAGAACAAGCTCAAGTCTGTGCCTTTTCTGCCTCCTGGGATCCATGATATCCTTACACTCCTAGCCATCGAGCGCATTAAGCAACAAGACTTGCTACGCCAGAAAGAGCAAAGGCACTGTCGTGGTGGGCATTCTTTTTCAGGCCTTTTCGAGAAAATGAACGGTCTTCCCTGCCGCCATACGCTGCATGGAGTGGTAGCTGCTAGATCCACACTACGTTTGCACGATATCTACGATGATCATTGGCGCTACCAACGCAAGCAAGGTCCTTCGGTATTTTCAACCCCAAGTCGCACCAGTCTGTTCTAGAGTCCCTTACAGCTGAAACAAGAGGTGCAATGAGGAGAAACGAATCATCCACTCGCCGGGACCTTTCAGCTTTCGAACGACCTATTACTCGCTTTCAACCTCACTATCAACACGAGGGCCAAACACTTGCTAAAGCTCTGCAGCAAGTCAGCGCTTCTGTCACTATTTCAATTCCTACATCTACAACAGGTGCGGGTCCTGTGACCACCTGTATATCTGTTTCGATATTTGCGCCCGCTCCTTTACCGCCACCCACTTCTCTTCGTTTATCCCCGCCTGTAGCTGTCGCTGTATCAGTAACTGTGGCTTCGCCTCCTGTCTGGCAATCTCCATCCTTAGAGGAGTTCTTAGCCGACATTGAAGGTCAGTGGTCTCAGCCTGTCCTATATCAGTGCAACTATATGATGTCGGCTACCAACTTTCTGGCAGAGACAGGGCAGGAGGAGGACCCTGCGGGGCTGGTAGAAGCGCGGAATATGACTCTCGCCACGCAGGGACTTTTCGCTTCCTGCACACTAACTGTAGCGTGGAACTATCATTTTTGAGACGTGGAGGCCTTCTACTCCGAGAGATTCGCGTAAGTTGATGCGCGTAGATAGCATTTACATATGATGCAGGGCGGCATCAGAAACCGAACCCGACTGGAATCTTTTGTGCTAGGTTAGAAAGGGCCAGATGAAGTAAGAACATAGCACAAATACAGCAAGTAGCTAGAGATAGCAAGAATGCTGTGTTCGAAGCGTGTCGTTCATGAGGGCGTCATGTAGGTGCGACAGCTCGCTAATACCTCTCGAGTTGCCTAGTTCTAACGTCCCCTGCTAGCCGCTCAATCTCATCCATGGCGGCATCTCTTTCTCTTTCGATGCGGCCGATGTAGTCGATCGCTGCCGCTAGCACGATGCCTTTACTTGGCTTCGCCACCCCAATGGCATCGGCCCCAACAGCCTGCGGTAATGTTGGTACAGCCCGACGTAAGCGCTCGAGTTGCATGTTGATGCCTTCACGATGCTTGCGCTCGACTTGCGTATGCGGCACGCAGGTCGTCTGGCAGACGCTATTTGATGACATAGAGCTATCAGCAGAGGTGGCGGAAGTGCGCTTACAAAGGGGCTGTCCTCGCTTGCGTGGAGCAGGCGTTGCTGTTGTTTCGCCTTCAGAGGCGCGTTGTCCTGAGTCAGAGAACGGAGGCGCGCATTCAAGCGAGCGCAGCGAAGTCGAGCCAGACATGAGATTGCAGACAGTAATACGAGCTGCTGAACTGCCAATAGACGTAGGTACAAGCGAGACTGGCGATTCTGTGCTATCAGGTACGTCATTCAAAGCGGATGTGTTGCACATTTCCTCCGTCAACCGTCCGCTACAGGGCGCATTGCTAGCAGTAGTGTTGGGTGGGCGGGTGCATAATTGGAGGAGACTGCCCGTCCGATTTCATAGCAAGGTCTTAATTGCGATGCGAGAAGGTCTCCGAGTAATTGTCGTGAGGTTCTGGGTAGGAGAAGGCCTCAGCGGATAGCGAGTCGTAGTCAGGCTTCCCGATCATAGGATAAAGGGACATGCCGAAGGGTTCTATGAGGAAAGGAATGGTCATAATGATATTTGGCTGGAGCGATCAGATGCGGATACTTTGTAATGATATGGGCAACTAGCATGTATGATGAGAGCACAAGCACTTCTATTGCTAGAAATATCAATAGGTAACCACCCTACACCCCGTTCGGGCCGCTGGATACAGTCTCGATGCATCGCATACAGCCACACAACACCCGAAGCTGCGATTTTTTAGCCAAGACCCAATCAAAGCAGTAGGACAATGGCGGACCATAACGAGTCTTTTATGCGAACCTATCGTTGTAGGTACTGTGATAGCAGGGTGCTTGCGGTTTCGACCGCCTCGTGCCGAACAGGGGTGATACAGGACCTGCATTTCTCATATGCTAGGCGGGTTATGTGTCAGAGCTCTGAGGTTCAGCCTCTTCATCAATGTCTGAATTCAGAGGGAGGGAAAAGTTGCTTTCCTTCCAACGACACTGCTAGTCCATCTCCGCACGAGTGCTTGTGGTCAACTCCTGCTTAGTAGCTGCCTTAGCTTTTCTGGTTTGCAGCTCGTACACTCATTCGAACCGTCCATTTGTGCGGACATTTGTTGGCGAATATAATCTATCGCGGAATGGAAGTAGCGCGTAGCGGCCTAATACTCTCCTCGATCGTGTTGCACAGCAAGTAAACGACCTCTTCATGCTCGTATCCTGCAGCTTGATAATCGTCCTCGAGCTCTCTAAATAAATTTCACTACCGCTTTATTTGCTTACTCAGATAGAGAATAAAAATGAGCAGCAATAGCCAGTCATCCGTTTGCACCCCTACATCGCAATCTCGCTTCTCCAATTACATTCTCCTGCTCTTCCTCACCACGTATCTATAGAAGTTCCAGGACGCCGCTTTAGGCATTTGTGTCAACCCAAGGGTGTTCTTCCGCACAATGCAGTTCAATCACATCCAGGGCCGTTTCCATCGAGGCGTGGAGGTCTCGCCCCTCTTTCATCCAAGTGTGCTCGGAGTACCGAAATTGCGCAAACCTAGAAAGCACTTCAAATATGTGCGTCGTGCCTTCTCAGCCATTTCTTGCTTAAGACAGTCGTAATGCCGATATAGCATCCTCAATCATAGGTACACTATTACCATGCTCGTAGATACTAGCGAGGTTGAACAGACAAATTGTCCAGTTTGGATCACTCTCTTTGTTCTTCTCCACAGCTTGCTTTACAAGACGTTAAGCTTTTCCTAAGTCATTTGTATCACCCCTCTGCTCATACCAGGCAAGCTACATTATAGACAAATCATCATGTAGTATCGCTGTGCTTTTGCGGCTAGCCTCCAGCACCTCCAGCACCTCTACCTTTTTCAATTGCCCCACCAATATCGTCTAATGCAAGAATTTCATATCTCGTGCATAGGGCTTACACTTTGTTCGTTAACAAGGCTAGAGGAGGTGGAGAATCTAGACTAATAAGTCTGATGGCCTTTTCATAAGCCGCGATAGCATTGTCAAGATCAACGCTCACTCCAAAGTATTCTTAACAGGTGTTCAACCTCCACCCTTAGAGTGCCTATCATTCTGCCAAGCTTAAGTAGCCAGACGGGGTAGTCATAGTTGATTTCTATCTGCTAACAACCGTCTTACTACTTGAGGACCTGCAAGCTTAGAATTTAGTAGAACCGCTGGTAATTCAATGCTTTCAAAACTAAAGATTCACGAGCTAGTCGTAACAGACGGCAATCAAGGCAGGTGGGAAATTCTTTCTGTAGTAACTATTTCTACCCAAAATCGCAATGCTTCAATAGACGTCTATGTATTTCCAGGAGTCAACAGCGTTTACTCGATACTGTACAGCATTATAAGCGGCTTCAGAGAGAGGCCACGAGGCGGTAGCCAGGCTGCTGTACGACAAAGGAGCTGTCCCGTAAGATCAGAGCCCGGAAGGTTTCTAGAAGACACAATATATTATAGTTATCATCCTACAGAACAACCACTACATCATTTCTAATCAAGCGACCTGCTCGTCCGTGTTCGGTTTCTTTTAGTGCTAGACCAATCAAGCACAACATATCAGCATGCTTATGAGCGATGTGTAACGCAGTTCTGCCACCACAAGCAAAAATAATAGTCGACCCGCACTAGGTACAGGGTCGCCATGAACGTTCGCACTAACTAATCTTACGAAGAGATATAACGTTAAGGATTGCTATCAATACCAGAAGACGGCATGCAGCCTTAGATAGCGTAGTATCTTACTAACCATAGCTACTATCAGATCTCTGTTCCACCTAATCTAGCGCTCATAAGCATAGACGATCCGAATTTCTTATCGCCCTCAGAGACCAAGCTAAAGCATCTATCTACAACCCTAATAATTACAATACTCATTGAAGAAACCATTAGTTATATAACTATACGACAGCTGTATCCCCAAAGTATACAAACCCTTTCCACCTTTATACGCGCTTGCAACAACAGCATTCATCAGTAACACTCCACTTACTAAAGCCTAGACTCAGACCTTAGTATTCTACATCATGTGTGTATAAATCAGTAGCAATATGCTCAAAAAGAACAAGGACGTGCTGGATCAGACAAAGGAATTAACTACAGGTCTGCAGAGCTAGAGAGCAGCGCTTTAGTTTATCTCTATAGCACGCAAGCTTTCGCGTTAGCTATAGCCGTGCATTACACTACATCCCAAAGTTGCACGAAAGTCATATCAGAAACTGATTGCGGTTTTAATACTAGATATGTTCGTCAACACGCCAGGACCTTCAAACCCAGCCTTGCTCCCAATCCAAGCAGGTTTTCGAGTCCCAGAGTGGCGCAAGGCTGAGACCGCCCAGCCACCTCGTGTCCTGGGGCGCTTGGCAAAAGTGTTCGCGCAGTCATACAGCCACAGATCTGGTGTCAGCGGCGATAGGCTACAGCTAAGCTGCTTTAAGCTAGGTGTGCATGTCCTCATCTGGCACTTCTAGCAGGCGGACTTGAAATTAGCACAGAAGCACGACTAAGGTGGTAAACGAGTCTCCACCTTGGGATCTCAAAATCCAGAATATCTCCTATATTAGAGAAGATATTCAAGATTTTGAAATCCCAAGGTGGAGACCCATTTATCAGCCTAGGGAGGAGGAGAGGAAGCCTAAGGAAAGTGAGAGGGCCTCCATTTTGCGACCATGTACCCACTGGGGCTTTCAAAACAGCGTTAAATTTTGCATAGAGTATCGTTCTCTATGCTACTATATACCAGAATTAGTCACCGAAATAGGTATTTAGTATAGCTTGGCCGGCTGTAGTCCTAAGACAGCTTCATGTAGAGATGACAGCCGTCACAGTATTCACTCTACTACTGAAGATGGTGTTCTTGATGAAAGGAGATCAAAATCAAAAATACATATTCCACTTATTATTGCAAGCTTCACCCATGCGTCAAAGATTCTATTGAAAGGCGATAGTGCGCGCATTTTATCTGCCAGTCTGCTTTGGACTAATCACGCTTTGCCCCTCTCGCTTCGATAGTTGGTGCGCCGGCAAGTTCTCTTGCCGTCCATCGTTATGCACAGAATGCTCAGCATGAACAACGTCCGCTATAACTCCCTCCACTCGGGTTAAGGCACAACTAAGTGGCAAGACTTCCGTTATCCTTCGTTAGTTTGGACACGCATATAGCTCGTTTCATGTGTCGATTTAGCCGTGTTAACCTCGGAGCTGAGTAGCTGAAAGATGAGGCTTTCTAAAACAGAGCCATGCACAGAAGCGGAATCGAGGGCTATTTCATCAACGCTGTTCTGCGTGTTGAAGGTAGTGCGTGCCACTAAAAGGGACATGAGCCTGCACTCTTCGTCGGAGTCATGCCGTCCACGATGCTCTTCGCAGTCGATTGTTCGATCTAGCAGCACTAAAGCGATGTTATAGTAGCCCTCTCTGATAGTAAGTATTAGTAGTGTATTTCTATTAGCGTCCCTACTTTTAGACTCTTCGCAATCTAAATATTGCTATAGATTAACTACACTTATAGATCTAAGGCCGCCTATATATAAAACTATCGCTCAAACGAATACCTATATTACAGGTGTATTTAAGCTATTTAGGTTAAGAATTCTCAAATAGAGTGGCATGCTTACGCATAGTCTTAGAGTTTGGCGTCTATTCTATAACACAAAGTAGATTAGATTTAGGGATGCTTTCTTACTTAAAGGCTTTAATGTGTGTATACAGAAATTGTATAGCGTATCTTTTCAACGAATCCTTTGATAAAGGAGTGCCTTTTGTCTACGAGAAGTGAGTGGCTTTCTATCTGTGAAGTCACCCTCAGGCAGCAGCACTCGGCTACGATTTTTTAGCCTTGTTATTATCACCCATAGTCTTCTCGCATTAAAATAGAGTTTTTAGGAGCTAAGGGAGCCTTTGAGTAAATAAAATTACGTTGAGATGGACGATCTAGAATATGCTGCTCGTTTTGGCTAGCAAATGGACTAAAATGAATACTCCTTCTCCTACTAGACTACCCTTGAACTTGGCGGCTACATCGTCCTTAGATTCTCCCCCTCGGCGATGCTCTCCTCCAGCGTCTTGTTGGAGGAGCCCTCTAACGACGTTGGCACGGTATTGGTCTCGGTGACGTTCGGCTTCATAGCGCGCTTGATGGGGTCGTTTGCGGAGAGCAGTCAACGGAGCACGAAGCGCGCGCGACGCTCACGAAATGTGGAAAAGCATTGTGAGTGCCGTTTGGGCCGGCGAGGCGCTGCAATGACTCGAGATATGGTCGCTGAAAGTTGAAGCTCCGACCTTCATGCCAAGACCTAGCTAACTAGGTACAGCCGCAAGCCGTGTTCGGAGACTCCGGTCTTCCCCAAGCTTCCCCACAGACTTCGATCCATCAACACTACCACCACTACCGACCTCGTAGTTTCGCCTGCAATGCAGCCTCGGACTCAAGGCTGCTGGACATGTCGGGTTCGGCACGTGAAATGTGACCTGAATCGACCCTTATGCAAAGAATGCGATGACCGATATGTCCAGTGTCATGGCTATGGGGAAAGACCTGCATGGATGGATGGGGCTGTTGAAGAGGCAAAGGAACGATCGAGCATCAAACAAGCTGTGAAGAAAAATTTCCGCAGAGTCAGAAGGTTGCAGAACCGTGCTTCTCGGTCCAAAGGGCTTTCAATACCTGGGATCGAAATCGAGGCTTCCGAATCCATCTCAAAATCTGAGTTGTCCGTTAACTGTGACGAGAGTAAGACGGCAATGCCAACGGACCGCAGTCAAAGTGAGTTGTCAGTATCGTCTTGTGCACATGACACCCCCGATGTTTGCTTCGAAATCGTTGGCCTCAATCGAGATGATAATCATGGCGCTTCTCAATTCCCAGAAACTCCTGGCAGCACGACATCGCGAAAACCGACTCCGAGCATTGACCTTCAGGAAGCCAGTCTCTTGATGCATTACTTCGATGAAGTTATCCCGTGGCAGTTCCCATATCATCGTCCAAGATCTTACTTGGGCAATCGAGGCTGGCTCCTCTCGCTATTCACCCAAAGAGGTCCGCTCTATCATGCCGCCCTCAGTTTGTCATCCCTTCACCAGAGTGTTCTTCGCGATGATGAAAAAGAATACAAGGAGAACGAGAAAGCGTGCAATTATCACGCCAGAGCGTTGCGCGAGCTATGCGTTTTCCTAACATTCGAACGGCAGGACAGTATTCTCAACGACGTGGGCGAATTAACAGAATTTTTGGCATGTAGTATGATGCTGATTAGTCTCGAAGTAAGCATCTTGGCAGTCATCCTTCTACCTTATCAAGGACCTAGCTTACCTTTTTCGTGGCATAGATATTTAGAGGTGGTGAACATGACTGGCTACCGCATCTACAAGCCGTCACATCGGTACTCCGCTTGCAATCCCCCAAGAACATCTTTAACGAACCATCACATCTCACTCTCAACGATCCCGGCCCCGACGATAATATCGGTCTCCAAGGTCTGAGATTTTTGGTAATAACTATGTTGTGGATCGATCTCTTTGCCTGCATATCGACCGGCAAGCCTCCTCATCTCCCTTATCGACAATGGCTGGGTACCCCGGGTTTGTACATGGAAGACTTGATCGGATGTCGTAATTGGATCATGTTGTTGATTGGGGACTTGGCGGTGTTAAATGAGTGGAAGCAGTCAGAAGAGAAAGAGGGTGCCCTGAGCGTTCGAGAACTGGCGATGAAGAGTTTGGAAATCGAGGCCCATCTAGAGCATGGTCTTGCGGACCTGGACCTGAAAGAGGTATATTTGAAACCTTTTGGCTTCAGCAGAGTAGCTGATCGTTGACAATACTGTCCAGGAATTTACCATCCCGGAGAAACAATGTAACTGGGTCACACGCGTCTTCGCCTTAGCCGCCCTCGTGTTACTGCACACCATCGTCTCTGGCGCAATTCCAACACTCCTTGAAATTCAAGATGCGGTCAATAGAAGCGTCGTTGCGCTTCAGCGACGACCGAAAGAAATTGAGCCTACATGTTTAGTATGGGCATTGTGGGTGACGGGGCGGATGGCCACCGGCGACGCTCAGCAGTTCTTCGAAGAATTCATGTTGAATCTAGAGCAGGATTCTAGAGGGGTTGGCAATTGTGGGACAGTACTCAAGATCATGCGGGAGTGTTGGGCTAGTAGCAAGAAATCTGAAGGCTGTAGAACGACCATGTTAAGAACAGATATTTCGGTTTTGCTGATATAAAGAGTAGTCAATGCCAGGTCGCTGCTGTCCTGGGTATGGGAGGATTCCATGTATCTACATTTCCGCTGTGATATGGTTTTACACAAAGGGCAAATTTTGTTCAGGGCAGATAAAGCCCAGACTCTTCTTTCGCAATATCCCACCCCATACGACTACAAAGAGCAACCGTTCGACCATAATATCTTTCACTCTTTACTCGTCCCCCTGCACCCTGGGTGTGCATGGACTCTTTCATCCGCTCGTCGTCTTGCGCGGCTCAACGCAAATAGAAGGTGTGTGAAAGAGGGCCTTGAAGCGCTAGAGTCCTCTCCCAATATCTCTTTGGCGGTGTTGGCGCGTTAATTTGATGCGCCGTACCACCCTCTATACCGACACGCTCGAGGCAGAGAGGCTGGTCGGCGATTGAGCTATAGGATAGTTTGAACTTGGCTTTGCATGAAATTCTTCTCTCGCAACTCGATTTTAGAAGGCGTGCTTGTGGATTTCGTTTTGAACGAATATCGGTGTGCCTAGGAAATGCGAGCACGTGAAGAATTTTATGAACGATGGCACGGTTCGCGATGAGACCCAAATCGTCCTTCTATGCTCCTTCACCCTTTCCATGTACTAGACAAGAGTTTGCCCGACGTCTTCTAGAGATTATGCTTTGATGATCTTAGCCTATGCGATGGCTAACGAGCATTGGTCTCGTTGGTTCTTCGGCGACACTTCGCTCCGACATTCCCAAATGAGCCATTTAAACTCCATTTTTAGCTAGGAGCCGGCACGACCTTCCCTACGATCGCTGAAGACAACTCTGTGCATGCAATGCCTGTTAATTCACAGTGTTTGGTGATACTCGGCCCAGTGATGCGCATCCGCCTCGAACTTCCCAAAATAGCTAGGGCTACATGTTTCGGCCTAGATCAAGTAGACACACTACTCGATCTATATAATGCCCTCAAGAAGAGATCTTCTCAAAGATGTTTATCAACTGACTGAGATATCTTCGCCTCGCGATAGCCACATCATCCATCATGTTACATTCCACCAAAATGAATCTAGTTGAGGCCAGCATAGTCGACCTCAAGCATCTACTTAATGCCAGAGCAATTACAAGTGTTGACCTTGTGTCACTCTATCTTCATCGCATCGGAAAATACGACTGCCGTGGCCCTCGTCTCAACTCGATTACTATTCTCAACCCCCTGGTGTTTGAAGAGGCTCAAGCATCGGACGATTACCGAGCTTCTGGAATGCCACCGAGACCGCTCGAAGGTATACCCTTTACAGTGAAGGACAGCTTTATGGTCAAAAAACTGACGGTTGCGGCTGCTTCGCCCGCCTTTGCTGAATTGGAAGCTCTCTCAGACGCAGCAATTGTGGCTCTTCTCCGAAAAGCAGGGGCTATTGTGCTAGGCAAAACCAACATGCCTCCAATGGCTGACGGTGGTTGCCAACGCGGCCTCTACGGACGCTTGGAAAGTCCGTACAACCAGAAGTATCTCAGCACAGCTTATGCATCTGGCTCATCATATGGATGTGCAGTATCGACGGCAGCCAATCTAGCTACTTTTGGATTTGCTGGGGAAGCAGTGACATCCGGACGATCTCCCGCATCAAATAATGCACTGGTTGCTTATACTTCTTCTCGCGGCTTAATTCCTAGCAGGGGTCTGTGGCCGCTTTACCCTACCTGCGACCTTGTGGTCCCTCACACGCGGACGATGACAGACTTATTCCATATTCTCAACGTTGTTGTCGCAGATGACTCTGCTGAAAATACCGATTTCTGGCGTTCGCAGCCGTACGTGAAAATCCCAGCTGCTCAAGACGTGCGACCCCAGGACTACATGTCACTCGCCGACCCAGATGCTCTGAGGAACAAAAGAATTGTTGTGTTGAAGTGCTTCATCGGCCATCCCGGCTGTAAGCCCGAAAACGCTTGCTCATCCGGAGTCCGGGCATTATGGGATCGTGCTCGCAAGGATCTCGAGTCATTGGGGGCAACAATTTTCGAGACCGACTTCCCTTTATTCGAGAACTACACCCGCCAGGATTTCCCTGGCCAAAGTGTCAACGTGCCTGGCGTTTCGAATGAATGGACGGCTCGTGAGCGTTGCGATATGATTGCATTAAGCTGGGATGATTTCCTCCGTTCTAATGGCGATGAGAAAATACCCAATCTCACTTTCGCCGATCCTGATAAAATTCATCCACATATCGCACCCATGGACGACCCTTCGCAGCATACGGAATCGCAGAACCAAGTCCGGTACGAAGACATGTTCGCTGTAGTACGCAATCGAAAAGGCGGTTTGTCTGACGTCCCAGGATGCGAAGATGCCCTAAAGGCGTTGGAAGCAATGCGAAAGAAAGACTTGGAAGACTGGATGGATAGGAACGGATATGATGCCGTGGTCTTTCCCACTAATGGAGACGTTGCCTTAGCAGACTCGGATGAGAATCACGATTCGATGCTTCTCGCTCTAAGAGATGGTGTCAAATATGCCAATGGCGGTAGATCGTTGAAGCATCTCGGCATTCCCTGCATCACGGTCCCTATGGGGACGCTTGAGGAGGAGAAGATGCCTGTCGGACTTTCTTTTGCTGGTAGAGCCTATCAGGACAACAATCTTCTGAAGTACGCTTTTGCATACGAGTCAGCCTCGAAACGGCGCGACAGCCCACCATTGACGCCTCCACTGCCAACAGATGAAATCTTCGTTCCGGCACCTGGTTCCACAACAGACTTCTTAGCCAAGCCCATCCTGACTATAGTGTCGCAACAATCAACTGTCGAGAACACTCCTAACGAAGAAGGTCGCAATGTCACGATTACCGGAACTCTAAATTGGTCGAGACCTGTCCAAGGATCTGTATCGTTGCGAGCGTTCGTCAACGGGGAGGAATCTTCTGTGTTATTAAATGGAAGTCATTGGTCTTGGACAGCTCATATCACCCGGCCAAAATTGATTGAAAAGTATCCTCCTCTTGCGACTGTTCCAAGAGACCAGTTCATGATTCAATTCATCGCCAAGGTTGATAATGGCAGGTCGGCCGGTTCCTTGCTCCTGATTGGATAACTCATTATAACGATGAGATGTGCTGGAGATGAGCTATCAAGATTTTGTCCAGCTTCTTTTCTCTCCTCTTTGTTTCTTGAACAGTGTTAATTCTTGCATATAGCGGCACTTTCCTCCGTGCTTCTATTTTGAAGAATTGGACACCAAGATAGGAAATTTAATGTGGGTTGGCAGACTAAGCCCAAAGCTGAGGCACATGGTGGCCCGGGCGGAGCAGAGCTGGGTATTGTCACACAAGATCACACAACTTGTCACATAAATTCTGGTTAGAGAGAGGCGTAGCGCTTTATATGCGTCGGAAACATAAGAGCTAAAAGTATCGAAAGTTGAATAATTAAAAATGCGTTGTAGTCTAAAACACTAGATAATCGTGTACAGGCGATTCCTCAGACTCTTTAACATGATCATCATTAACAACTTTGCTTTCGCCGTCATGGCCGAATTCGTCTTCTGACTATCCTCCATCCTTTCCAGAACTTTCCTGCGAGTTTTCCGTGTTGGTCTTATATAGATAGTGTCTGTCCCATAGTTCTTCCTTAGAAACGACGCCGTAATCGCTCTAGAAGGACACGAAGAATGAACCCTGTATTATTTGCAAAGTTTTATATAGACGAGGTGATTTACGCAAGTAAGCTCGTCATCGGCGAGTGAAGTTCACTTCAAGCCGTAATGGAGCAGCCCGTGGATGTTCCTCTAGGGCAACGGCTACTGAACGACAAGACATAATGATATTCGGGTCCACTGACTGAATATGGAGTTGGAAATACTCTAGTTCTTCAGGAAAGTAACGCGAGAGGTCACTCTCGCCCGTCTTAATTTAAATGAGGACATTGATAGCGGCACCTAATTTCTTTAGCTTTGGATAATCAGTAAAAGAGCCCTCCAAAAACAACCATATTCAAATCTTGCTGACAGTCAACAGGGAAGCCAAGGTGCGACAGTCGGCCACGCCGCTAGTGCTAGGCAAAGCCCGGGTGATGGGCTACGAGGAGCTTGTGTAAGCACGAGACGAGCGTGCTGGGAAAGACGCTGCTCAGAAGGGGAAAGGCAAAGGAAGGCGAGGCCGGAGGCACACGAGTGTTGTAATAGAGGATGATGCAGCGGGACCGAAGAGCTAGAGCCAGCGACAATGCTAGCGACAACACCAATTGCAAATGCTCCACGGAGAGCCCCAGTGGCGCGGACGTACTAGTGGATCATGACATAAGATGAAGCTTAGGATGGCCTAGGTAAGACAGCCGCCGTAATCTTGTAGCGGAGCCTCTTGGCACGGCAGCATGCTCGCATCGAACAACCAAGGGTGGCAGACTCGAGGATAGGTAACTCGCGATTAGGCAGGCGGAGGTTGCGTGAATATGGTTCATCGCATGCTGCACATCGATAGCATTTCGTTGTCCGCGTTAGTAGAGCCGCTTGCTAGCGTTAGATAAATGCGTCGCCTGAGATTCTCTGGGTTGTTCTTGACGCTATCGTCGCTGCGTCGCGTTGGAAGCCCTACGATCATAGTTAGCGGCACAGATTCCCTGTAGCCAGTGTGCCCTTGCACGAACTAGCACACGCTGCACAGACATAGTAACATCCTCTTACAGGAAACGACGATCCATAACTCGCGCTTTCTACATGACCAGGTCGTGTCCTTAGGCAACAACTGCTTCTCGGTTTGAAGCACGGTGGCTGTCGCGCGATATGTGTTGTCAGCCCTGCCCAGCCAGCCTCACGTCATGGTGCAGGCGGGCTGCGCCTTCTGCCTTGGGTACAGGACATGCAGCCTGCCCCAGCGAGAAAGCCAGTCTTCCTCACCTCTGATGTCACAAACCTTACTTAGCACTCGAACCAATCTTAACAGCTACGATCTCTACGCCTCAGGCGAGCGAGCCGCCGTGCGCCGTCGATTCCGTCAGCCTGCTTCAAGACCCGAGGCCCCTTCTACCACTCGCGCAGACAACATACACAAGACCCAATGCGACTGCTGTACACCGCAAGCGATGGACGCTTCAGTGCACGAAGGACATTATTCGTAGTGACGAGATTCCACCCTATGCGATCCTCTCCCACACCTGGGGGGAGCAAGAAGTGGTTTTTGATGATCTGAAGGACATCGTAAACGCACAACGCAAGGAGGGATATCAGAAGATTCGCTTCTGCGCGCGACAAGCTAAGTCAGATGGTCTGGACTACTTCTGGGTCGACACTTGCTGCATCGACAAGGCAAATAACACGGAACTATCCAAAGCGATTAATTCTATGTTTCGCTGGTATCAGAATGCTGAAAGATGCTATGCCTTCTCTCAGACGTCGAGGACGACAATTTAGAAGGTAGTAGCGAGTTAGTGTTCAGGAAAAGCAGGTGGTTTAACCGAGGCTGGACGCTCCAGGAACTCCTTGCTCCTCACTCTGTCGAGTTCTTCTCTAAACATGGAGCGCGGTTAGTGACAAGAATCGCTTAAGTACACTATACACGAGGTTACAGGCATTCCAATCGAAGCTCTGTTAGGGAGCGACTTGTCCGAGTTTGACGTTGCTAAGCGGTTCTCTTGGGCAGCGAATCGACAGACAACAGAGAAGAAGATGGAGCGTATTGTCTGTTCGGCATATTCAACGTCCACCTACCACTGATCTACGGCGAAGGCAAAGACAACGCACTCGAGCGGCTGAGAAGTGCGGCTTTCATAAAACATAAGGGCCGCAGCCACAATCAAGAAGAGAGGCTTGGCAAGATTAGCAGCTGGCTTTCGGCGCCTGACCCGTCCACAAACTACCACAAAGCGCACAAGCAGCGGCAGGCGAGACTGGGCTCTGGCTGCTAGAAGGCGCTAAGTTTATGGACTGGAAGGAGAGTGTAGCGTCGCGACTGTGGCTGTACGGGATCCCGGGATGTGGAAAGACGATCCTAAGCTCTACTATTATCACGCATCTACTGCAATACTGCGACGAAGACACTAGCATGGTGACGGTGTACTTCTATTTCGATTTTAACGACACACAGAAACAGGACCCAGAGCTTATGCTGCGCTCGCTGCTCTACCAGTTCCTGCAACGTTCGGTCGTGATCCTAAGGTCGTTGATGCGTTGTACTCGTCTTGTGAGAACGGAAACGGAAGCCATCATCGCATACACTCCTCGAGGTGACACGCCAGGTAGCGCAGGAGTTTGCGCATGTCTACTTCGTTCTGATGCTCTCGATGAGTGTTCGCAACGCCTAGAGCTGATGGACATGCTTAAGACAGTGACTGGCTGGCAGCTTAATAACCTACATCTGCTCATGACCAGCCGGAAAGAGCGGGATATTGAGAGGTCTCTAGAGAGTTTCGTTAGGGAAGAAGACGCTGTGTGTCTTCAGAGGAACGTAGTAGATCAAGACATACAGCGATACGTTCAACAAAGACTGCATGACGACAAGAGCTTAGCAAAATGGAACAAGGACCCTGCTATAAGGCAAGAGATTGGGACCGCACTAATGGGCGGAGCTCGCGGGATGTATGTTTACTTAGTTCTCCACAGAGCGAAAGCTAACAACTGCGTAGGTTTCGGTGGGCTGTGTGTCAGCTAGATATACTAGGAAGGTGCTGCAATCGAGCAATGCTGCGCAAATCTCTTGCTAGTCTACCGCGGACGCTAGACCAGACATACGACCGCATTCTTACCGCGATAAACGAGGAATATTCTGAGTATGCGATACGGATTCTGCATTGGTTAACCTTCTCTATGCGGCCGCTGTCCGTCGAAGAGATCGCCGAAGTCGTTGCTATTGATGTAGCGCGCGACCCAGCGTTCGACCGTGATGAGGTGCTAGAAGACCCGCTAGAAGTGCTAGACATCTGCTCGAGTCTAGTCACTATTACAACGAACCAAGTGGAAAGAAGATTAGGATCTACTCAACAGATCGTTGCTTTAGCACACTACTCAGTACGAGAGTATCTCGTGTCGGACAGAATCAGGCAAGGGTTAGCAAAGCAGTACAGCATGCAAGAGGCCAAATGTCACAATGCGATCACGAGAGGCTCTTTGAAGTACCTGATCCAGCTCCAGCAACCATTAACAAAAGAGACTCTTCAGGTGTTTGCACTTGCAAGGTACTCGGCAGAGTTCTGGAGCAGCCATCTTCGAAAGACAGGAGACGAGATAGAACAAATTAGTCAGCTGACGATGAGTTTAATGGCAAAGGAAGAGCCCTCATATCTTAACTGGCTCCGGTTGCACGATCCAGACGGTCCTCGGGGAGGACAAGTCTGAAAGAGAGCCTAGATAGCGTACCTATGCCAATTTACTACGCAGCATTGTTAGGCTTCAGTATGGTAACAAAAATGCTACTCGACAAAGGCGCCGATGTCAATGCTCAGGGTGGATACTACGGCAACGCACTGCAGGCAGCTTCATTTAGAGGCTACGAACAGGTAGTCAAGATACTACTCGACAAGGCGCCGATGTCAATGCTCAGGGTGGAGACTATTACAACGCACTACAGGCAGCCTCATACAAAGGCCATGATCAGGTAGTCAAGATGCTACTCGACAAGGGCGCTGATGTCAACGCGCAGGATGGAGCCTGCGGCAACGGCAACACACTGCAGGCAGCTTCATGCAAAACCTTCGGGCAGTTACTTAAGGCACTTTCCAATAAAGGCACGGAGGTCGACACGCAGAGCAGAGGCTATGGCAATGCACTACAGGCAGCTTCAGCTGGAGGCCATACGCAGGTGGTCATGACGCTGCTCGACCAGGGCGCCGAGATTAACGCGCAGGGTGGAGCCTATGGTACTGCACTGCAAGCAGCTTCATGTAAAGGCTATAAGCAGATTGTCAGGACGCTGCTCGATCAGGGCGCTGAGGTTAATGCGCAGGGTGGAGACTGCGGTAATGCACTATACGCAGCTTCGGTTGGAAGCCATGAAGAGATAGTCAAGATGCTGCTCGACCAGGGCGCCGAGATTAACGCGCAGGGTGGAGCCTCTGGCACCGCACTGCAGGCAGCTTCACACAAAGGCTATGAACAGATAGTCAAGACACTACTCGACCAGGGTGCCGACGCCAACGTGCAAGGCGGACGGTTTGGCAACCCCCTACAGGCAGCTGCATATGAAGGCCACAAGCAGGTAGTTAAGATGCTGCTCAACAAGGGCGCCAATGTCAATGCTCAGGGTGGATACTACGGCAACGCACTGCAGGCAGCTTCACACAAAGGCTACGAACAGATAGTCGAGGTGTTACTCGACCAGGGTGCTGACGCCAACGTGCAAGGCGGACGGTTTGGCAACCCTCTACAGGCAGCTTCAGTTGGAGGCCACAAGCAAGTAGTTGAGATGCTGCTTAACAAGGGCGCCGAGATTAGCGCGCAGGGTGGAGTCTACGGCAACGCACTGCAGGCAGCTTCACACAAAGGCTATGAACAGATAGTCAAGACACTACTCGACCAGGGTGCTGACGCCAACGTGCAAGGCGGACGGTTTGGCAACCCTCTACAGGCAGCTGCGTATGGAGGCCACAAGCAGGTCGTTGAGATGCTGCTCAATCAGGGTGCCGACGCCAACACGCAAGGCGGACGGTTTGGCAACCCTCTATATGCAGCTGCATATGGCGGGCACGAGCAATTGCTTGAACTTCTAATCTCGCACCATAGCATCTCACGACTCCAGGATTACTATGGCCGGACATTGATCTGGTGGGCTGCGGCTGGCGGTAACATCGCTACCACGGAAACACTGATCAATCAGCACAATATCGACCCTCAAATACCAGACAGGTTTGGGCGAAAGCCTTCCTGGATAGCTACAAAGAAAGGACATAACGCAGTCTTAGCACTTCTCGACGGATACGGTGGAGAAACTGACAGGGAACAAAAAGCGCCACCGAAAGTTAGCAATAACAAACAGGATCTTGAATGCGATGTCTGCACATCGAGAATTCCGATAAGTGCACATCATCATCATTGCAATTTCTGCGCTGGTGGGAACTGGGATGTTTGTGAAGATTGTAGAAAGGCAGGAGCTACTTGCGTAAAATCAGCTCATACTTTAGTCAAACGCGTAATGCTCGATAAAGTTTGGGTTGAGGTCAATAATTAGTTGAATTTCATACGAATTGTAGGGATCACACACTCTACACTGCTGAGGTCCCGGCACGCGCATACCACGCTAAAATGATCTCCAAGTATAGGAAAAATAGCCTTCCTTGGACGCACTTCATCTCAAGCCCCCCGATATCAGAAAAAAACTCCTTGAACGGCGAAAAGACAGGAGGTATTGCCAAAGGGTCGTTTGATGACGCGAATGGGATGATCGACAGTGTAAGGGGCTGCGCTCCGTGGAGCAAACATTTGGTATACAAGAGATTGTATTCGATAGAGAGCTAAGCTTCTAAGCTACATAGCTATCTATATACGATACTAGTTGCCTACGCAACGATCGGGCCGATCAGGTCCAGCGTCTAAGCATCGTTCGGATAGTATAAGCAGAATCCGAGTGCTGCTCGGGGCACGTAGATTCTGTGAGACCACACGAGATCCCATCGAGGAGTAAGACCAAAGGACACCAGCCCGTTACAGACAGGCATGACCAACGCTGCAGGGCTCGCGGTCGGAGCCTGCCACTCTGCAGCAGAAACAGGATACCCAAATATCGTATAGACCGCAGCTATAAAAAGCTGCGTATCGAAGGAGCCGAAGCTCCAAACGGTCAACCTGTCTCAGGACATGGTATGTCTCTTCACTTAGGAACGCACCTTAGCCAACGTGGCTTGAATTATAGCAGATAGCGCATGCTTAGGCGTTATAGAGTTCGTAAGACAATGTATAATAATATTCAGCGCCTCACTATTAACAGAGCATTGCTTGATATCACTAGGTCCTCTAGATACTATTATCAGATCCACTCTGTAACGGGCTGAAGGCCTCTCACCTCCCATACTCATCTACGACCTGGTTTACTCCACCTACCTGGCCCGATTGTTACTCAGGCAACCAGTATTGTATATAGATAGCCACATAGCCCAGAGCTTAGCTCTCTATCAAATACAATCTTGTTACCTAGGCCTGCCCAATTGTGCTCCCGAGCTTAAAGCTACTGCCCTGAGTTGCGCCCCTTACAAGGGGGTGAAATATAAGCTTCCATCTTAAGCGAATATATCTAGGATTAGAAGTTTACTATAGCTTGGCAGGCGGTAGTCTTAAAACGGGTTCATGTAGAGATGACAACCGTCACAGCATTCACTATACTACTGAAGAAGATCTGAGAATGCTATTGAGCGTTTGAATTCCTAATTGAAATATAGTGTTCACTAAAATATTTCTGTTTTGTTGACAGCTGGCGATGCAAGATCGCGTTACAGCATGCCACTTTTGCGCGTACTAGAAGGGCATATAAGCGAGCTGAGCGCTAGGCGTGGTTTGCAGTCTGCAAAGAACCTGGATTCTATGAGATAACTAGCTAACGTAGTTTACAAGTGAGTCGGCCACCCCACTAACTTTCTACAATTTGAAAGCGATACACCTTAATAGCTCCACCACCACGTACTTTGTAATCTCATAACAAGGTTGATATTTGTCTTGCTGTCTCTTTTCTGATAACTAGTAGCTAAGTAGCTCTTTCTGCACAGCATACTACAGCCTGCACGAAGTCGCGCACTTGCGTAGAGAGGAGTCCATTCTCATTCATGCGGCAGCTGTGGCTACTGGTCAGGCGATGATCCAAGTCACGCAATTTCTCGGCGCGACTATATATGCCACTGTCGGATTGAGCACGAAAAGGGATCTTCTGACGTCAACATATGGGATCCCAGATGATTCTATCTTCCATTCCAAAAATTCATCCTTCCGAGAGGGGATCTTGAGAGTCACTAAAGGACGAGGTGTCGATGTGGTGGTTGATTCGCAGCAAGACACATTCATGAAGCATTATGGGAATGTATCGCTGCGTCCAGTCGCTTCGTAGACGTTGGTCTGAAAGAGAAGTTGGCCATGCACATTTTCACGAAGAATGTGTCGCATTCCGGGACCAATCTGGCCGTTCTGATAGCAAAGGACTACGTGCAACTGCGGAAGGTGTTGAGCAACATGCTTGCGCTCCTTGAAGCTGAACAACTGCGCCCTATCACTCAAATTCATTGTTACTCGCTAGGTGATATCGAGACTGGGCTACGGTTTCTACAAAGCGGTAAGAGTACCGGTAGGATTGTCATCCATATCGACAGCACAGCATCAGTGCCAGTAAGTCTTTTCATTAAGAACTGTAACCCTAAATCTTTCGCTGAACCGAAGCAAATTGCGCAAGGAGTGCACTCCAACTATTGGTTCTCGCAGACCGAGACATATGTCAACGCTGGCGCTCTCGAGGGCATGGGTCGTAGTATTACGCGTTGGTTCGTCGAACGTGGAGCAAAAAATCTCGTTTTGATCTCGCGCTTTGGCGTTGACAAGCAGGGACACAACATGATTGAACAACTGCGCACATCTGGGATCAATGTGCGCAGCCTGGTATGCCACATTGCAGATCCACCGAGTTTGAAGCGGGCATTGGAGAATTGCTCGAAGACAATGCCGCCAGTCCGAGGGTGTATTCAAGCTGCAATGACCATCCGCGTAAGCTCGAAGCTGTCCCTCTAGAACTATGCTAACAAATCACTGCCAGGACTCAAAGTTTTCTACCATGACTTGGGATGATTGGAATGCGGCAACGTCGGCCAAGGTACAGGGATCCCGGAACCTCCACGAATCACTTCCTACAGGAATGCATTTTTTCGTCATGCTCTCATCCATGGCAGGCATCTTTGAAAATGTTGGCCAGTCTATTTATTGCGCCGGAAACACATATCAGGACGCACTTGCACGATATCGAGTATCAATAGGCGAGAAAGCGTCCAGCATTGACCTCAGCATCGTGACGAGTCAGGGCCACGTCGCTGAGAACCAGGTAGTGATGGATCCTCTGACAATGCTCAACCTTTTCCGTCCACTCTCGATAAGAGAGGTTCTCGCCCTTCTCGACTACGTTTGTAACCACGACTTGCCTCCCAGCAGACCCTTTCGGAGCCAAATTGTCACCGGATTTGAGTTGCCAGCCGACATCGAGTCAAAAGGACGAGATGCACCCAGCGCAATGGAGAAGCCTTTCTTTCGGAATATGCGATGAGCAATGTGTACATTCAAGTGTGGCGAGAACCTGGCATCACATGTACGCACGTTGCGGTCGGTATTTACGGAAGCGACCTCAGAAGATGCGGCGGCATCGATCGTCGCGGAAGCGCTGAAGATGAAGGTCAGCCGTGTGCTCGGATTACCAGCGGATCTGATTAGTATGAATTCTGCGCTAGACAGCTACGGCGTTGATTCCTTGGTTGGCCTGGAGCTACGGAATTGGTTGTTGAAGGAGTCGGGCGCTGACCTCGCTGAATTCGACATTCTGGGTGGAGCAACGCTACTGAGAATTGGCGAGATGGTAGCTGCGAAGAGTTCGCTAAGGATTCAAAGCTAGGCACTAAAGAGGAGCAGAAGTCAAGACAGCATGCTGTCATCCCGTTAGTGTTTTTATCCCAGTGTTGTGTGTTGCCTGGCTGTTTCTGATGACGACGTCGTGATGTAGTGCGTTATTTGTTTGACAAGAATACACATCGAATTAAGCTACTTCACAAGCTGTCATCACTGGCAAATTGAATTGAAGTAGAAAATATAGCTTATTTCGAGAAGAAGCTATTTGAGTATATATACAAGATTCATGCAGAGCGGCAAGTGAACGGCTTATGCGCGGTTCCAGTTGTGGTAAGTTTGATTATGTCCGCAATCGTTGCGTAAGATCCGGCACCCAGCGTCACGATCCCAATGATGAACGCCAACAAGCAGGCCGCGCTCATCAACAGATTTTCTCTCGCAAAGGGCTGCCTTGCGAAGGAGGCAGTACCACATCACTGCGGGAATCCAGAATGAGAAGCCGGAGACGAACAGCGCAGAGGCGAGGGATAGTAGGTCAGAAAATATAGGAATGGCTTCGGCAATAACCCACGCAATGATGGTGAAAATGACGACCAGTGCAATCCAGGAAGCCCAACCGGCGACCGTGTTGATATACTTCAACACCGAGTTCTTGAACATACGGCCGTGGATATAGCGCAGGGCGACGGTAGTGTTGATGCTACCGGAAATGAAGATGACAGGGAGCGCAATGCCAAATGCAATTTTCGAGACGAGCGTACCAGCAGAGAGGAGTGCTGGGGAATCGACACTTTTGCCAATGAAAGCGTAGCACAACGCTCCGGTAAGCGTGTAGATGCAGATTTGAATGACGCAGATGCCCAAATAGATTTCATATATTCTTGTGGCGTATGCATTTCGTCCATGAAGCTGAATTGGTCCGATGGCAAAGCTGAAAGCGAAGATGATGTTGGAGACAGCGACAAAGGCTTCCGAAAAAGTCAAGTCTTCTTTGGGCCAGGCAGACCAGTCAACAGCAGACATGCCGCCAGCCTTGTCACCAGCTTGGACACCGGTTGCGATGATGGTGATGCCGATTGCGATTAGGATGGAGGCAAAATCAATGTATCCAAGGATGGCGACTTCAGAGAAGGAGGGCGGGAATGGCGAGAATGAGCAAGATGATGGCGGAAACGGCAGAGAACACGATGGAACAGACATGACCACCGTTAATGTTGATGAGCGCGATACTGCCGGTCAACGCGTGCGAACCAACAACCATGACGAGTTCGAGCACCAGCGCAGCACCGAAGAGTTCGTAGCCGAAACGGCCGAGCAGAAGGCGGCCTGCATCGGCGTAGGACGCGACCTCTGGGAACTTCAGCTTCACCTGACCAACAATGTAGCTGGTAAAGATGGCAACGCAGCCGAGTCCGACAGTGAGCAGAACGCCTGGAAACATGCCGAGGGTTGCGTAGGCCTGGGGTAAAGAAAGCGCGCCAAGGGCGATGGCCTCAACGATGGTGACAACTGCGAGACGCTTCCATCCCAGACGATGGAAGTGAGCATCTCCGTCTTTGGCGATTTGTTTGGCACGTTGCGACTCCCAGACCTCGCCCTCGCCAAATAATTGGTTGTCAGCTAGATTCGAATCGTCATCGTTCTTGTCGTTCTTGCGTCGTGTCGACGAGATGTGGTAGGACATGTCGAGCTTGAAAGGAGGGAAGGTGACAGATGACGGCAATTAGGGATCAAAGAGATGCGAAGCTCAGATTTCAAGTAGCACAAGTGATGAAATAAATAAGAGCAGACAAGAAAATTGAACAAGACAACAGTCCCTCTCCACATAGTGCAAGATGCCCCATGGTACATATATGAAGGCAGATTCCCCGCAAGCTCGCCAAAAGTAATGGATTTGACACAATTAACAGGATATCGTTATCTCGACACGTGGAGACCCAGCGCACAGGCCGGAATCGCCTTCCAGCGGTGCAGATTCTGAGCGCGCCACTTGTTGCTCACGATGTTCCGGGGGTATAATGTGAAGCATTCGGGAAGCATTCGGCCTGACTAGGCGTGCAGATCCTTGCAGAGCATCGCGTTGGTCTTTCCTGAAAGCGACAGCTAGGCGAGATGTTTTAGCTAATACGAGGATAGCCGGCCGTTCAACGGCTGCACTATTGCATTGCTGAAAATTCTTGATGCACTACGTCGGTCCAAAGTGGATTCTATGTGTCGCCAAATTCTTCATACAGTGCTGAGCTTTACTGTTTGCAATACAGACATGGTGGTCTTTGGCCGCAGCGTTGCATTGCGCACATGCGCGTCACAGTTCTTAACCGGGATGCGAACGTGCAATGTTGCGGTTATTCGAGGCCTATATTCGTTGGGGCAGGCGAGCTGGAAGATGGGGTCAAAGTGACACTTGGCTTCCGTTCACGAGTTCCACCATTGCAAGTCTTTCTGGCGTATTCTCGGACCTACGAATCCTCCTCTGAGAGCGGACATAGCGATCTGATCAGCATCTATTTTCCCTCTTGCGCGCTGCCGTCTACGATACCATGCAAAGCTCTATCGAGCGTGATCTATTCCAGGGTCACAGCATATGTTGGCGCATGAAGAATAGCGCGAGGAGGAGGCTTGGTCTCTCAAAACGCCAATGTCGATAGTACCGAACGGTCGTGTCCGTCGTTGTCGCCCAAGTAGGTAGTTCAGCCCTGGAACCCGTCACTTCCGCTCAATCTTGACCCGCCTTCTCTTCTTACAAGTCTCATCGCACTGCTCTCGCGAGAAGAACTCTCTGTTCCTTCATTACCCTTCTCTTGCCATGTCTCCATCTGCCCGCGTTGCCTCCTAAAACAGCTCCCATGCCTACAGCCTTTCTGCAGTAATGCCAACAAAAAAGATCTCACTTCATACCTCTTTGAACTCGCACTCAGCCCCTTCGAGATTCAGTATACTTGATACTCAAACTCGCCGCGTGATTCATCCTACACTCGTGACAACACGAAAGGAGTACTGCAACTCGACAACCTCTAACCGTTCATGCCTCGCCTGCACCCCATCTGCTTCCTCATACTCTCAGCCATGTAACTGATTCCCTGCTCCCCCTTCTCCCAACGCCCTGCAAAAGAGCACTCAGCTCGCCAGCCCCACCAACTCGACCTCACTACTCCGCTGTTCCACCTCATGTACTACCCAACGTTGCCGCCTGATACGCTGCTGCTTGAACTCTATTTACTCCACCCTCATCATCTTTGCCAGACGTCCTGCTTCCTATTTGCCCATGCCTGCCTGTCTGCCGTCCTGCGACAGGCCCGGCGCTTTGGGGATCGCTGCTGGGTTATGTACATATCATATCTGGATAGCCGGATAGAAGATCTGACATCACGATCATCCGACATTGCGACAGACTGCTGCAAGATCGCAATGTGTCTGTGATGAACGGCGATTATACAACTGTACCCTCTATCGCGAGTCACCGTTGCGGTAATGCAAATCTAAGATCGTGCCGTAGGCGAGCGTACGCTAATTGATGAGTTGCAGGTTAATTTTAGTCTCGCTGTACTATGTAATACTTTATGTGTTTCATAATGAGCGCTCTTCAGTAAATCCTATACATGATATCTACTTGATAAATGTAAGTAGATGTACTTGTACGAGAAAGCTACTTGCCTATTCGCAAGATATTTTCTGAGACATTTCTCTGCTTCGATTAAGCCGAGCTCATACCGCATACCTGAGGTACAATCTTCCATGGCGGCGTCTTGCCTTCATAATCGCCCTAAGCCTGGGGAACATCTACTACGCCATTTCTAATATCGCCAAACACTGAAGAGTACTGCCAATCGTTACGGTGGTATTCATTGTAGATGCCCGGAGAGTAATCGCAGCCAGGTCCGAGACAGGAAGTCTTCGCCTCATTGAACGTCTATGCGATTTACTTAGCACACACACCTCATCTACGGCATAAGACATTTACTGAGTGGTGGTTAATTCCGGGGAGTACTCTAGGATGAGCTCCTTTCTTACCGCAATCAGGACTGCCAGAGTACCGATCGTTGTGCGCTGTCGCTTGGTCCCAGCGCAGCTTATTGTACCCGCTGTGTTGAGCAATGAGAAGTGCTTTGCGCTCCCGCCAGTCGCCTTGAGTTTTGCCAAAGACGACCGTGGCACGCTCCCAGTCGTGTCGGTGGTTGTAGTCGTCGGGATAATACAGATTGTAGACGATGCGCCAGATTGTGTCACCTGGACAGTAGACGCCGTCGACGTACACAGGGAACGGAGGGCTTCTCATCAGGGGACCGCTGTAGGGTTTACCGCCGTTGGGATCGCGACGTTTGCTTCCTGTCATTGTCGATTAGACTCCTCGTTATGGAGAGAATTGGGTCGCCGCGACACCTACCAACAGCAACGCCATCTGAGGCATCTGCCGAGACGCCTGGGGCTGGGCCGTCTCCATTCGCATCAGCGGCACTCTCGGGGTAGCAGGACCTTTCGAAATCGTTGAGCCGGGCGTGGTTCCATTGAGGCGTTGCTGCAAGTGTAGGTCCCCAGCCCTTGTCTCCCATGTTGACAAAATCAGGGCCGCAGATGGCAACTCCGCTGACACCGCTCGGGCGATCACCGCAGCCAGCTTGCCTCTTTTCAAGACCCAGGTGTGCAGTCAAGTTGCTGATGTCACTTTGATCGATGTAGTTGATATCACATCGAGGTTTTAAGTCGCTATCTTCAATCACATTCTAGATTCCGTCAATGGCAGCCAAAAGTACTTGGTTGAGAAGCCCACCAAAGGAATAGCGCTGACAGTGCTTATAAAGACGGCAATGGCTGCCGCGTATTTGGTTAGTAAGGCCATTGTGTGCTGATATAGTTTTAGGATGCTGAGTGAAGAAAATGATGACGACTTCGAACTAGGTGCATCGAGGCGGTCTTTATACCGTACCCCAGGAATCGGTTTGGGCCTCAATTACTATGTACTGCTTCACATACCACACGCCCAAACATGTTCTGCAGGGGCCTCTTCATTCTGCATGTCTATGAATAGTCGATTTTCAGGTCCCGTTAACTAGGCAATTACTTCTCCATGCTGCAACCACCAGCCTTGTCGACTTGTGTGCCACGCAGTATCTTCATCGTGATCATCAGTGAATAAAATCTCTGTCAGTGCCCAATCTGGAAGTCTCCACGGATCCCACACTAACCAGGCCTCCATCATGACCCTACAAGCGTAACAAACACAAGGCCTCGAAGTAAATCTACGTACCCAAGTCTGACATGCCAAGGAGCTGATCCAACTACCTATGTAGAGGTGGAGCCAAGGCCCCCTACTCAGGATCGTAACAGATGGGCTGCAGCGGGCCGCCTTGAAAAGAGGCTTGGGTGAGATTCAGCTGTTTTCAATGCCAAGCAGTTAGTTGGCCGGTCAATCGAGATCGGGTTGATGATTAGCGACTCTGGATTGGCATTATCCGGCCACAGTTTGGTGGAGGACGATGTTTGGAAAAAACTAACTGCGAGACAGAAGTGATGGCCTTCCTGCTTGACGTCGGCCACTAGTATCACAGAGGCTTGTACGGAGGTGACTGTCAAAAGTTCTTGCTGACAGGAGTCTATTGATTACCGCCGAAAATACGGCTGAAGCTATGTAGATCTGTCACGCCGCCCCTCCTTGTAATCATTGCCGCCATCAAAGCTAATAATTTCTTCAATTTGAAATGGGATACGCTCTATCCAAGCGTGAATTTGGTGTTGAGGTAGCTCATCCCAAAACTGTTGCGACACTTTTGTCGCCTCTGCTCAGCTTTTTAGTGCGCCTTTACGTGTTGTTTTTCTTTTATGCCATGGTCAAGCTGCCTTAATAGCGTTAAGATCCGGTGAGTTGCCTAGCCATGGGAGCTGCTCCACCGCCTCTTTTTGATATACAAGTCGCTGAGCCGGATGGGCATGCGAAGGAGCCTCATCTTCTTGAACAGATATACGTGGATTCTCTTTTTGGCATTCTTTTGCAAAGGGGATCAGCTTAGGGACAAGAACTTAGTTCTAATATCGCCACCACTCAACGCCACCATGACTGCTTGCACGAGCTAGCTTACCCGTCTCCTTTACTCTCTCACAAGTGGCTCTGAAGCCTTGTTCAACTCTTCAATCTGAAGAGCTGCCTTTCTCTTCTCTTGCGCAGTCTCAGGCCTCCAGACGTGGCAGGAGTTATGGTCAGGTCAACAAGGCATCTTACGTCGAGACCAATGCAGCTGATAGTCCCCACCTCATTCCACTCGAGTGGGTAGAATATTTGGTGGACCAGAACCTTTTTCTCTGTCCCTTTTTTTAGCGACAACTTTGAAGAACCCATGACAAGGTAGGCCTAGATATCCCAGCTCTTCCTAAAGGCTAAACCTATATCTACAATGCTTAATAGAGGCCCGCTAATTAGAACCTCAGAAGAATGATTCTTAACGATTAGTTGGAGGAGCCCTTTGCCAGAATTATTAGATTTCTAGCTTAGTATCTCTGCACCGTTTTTAGACTAATATGTGAAAGCAGATAGCGACATATAGACGGCTTTGAAGCACTCTTAGTTTGCGTGGATTGCTTGAAATTCAATGGTTTTTAGCCTGAAATTGGTTTTTGGATACATAAGTTACAACTCTTGTATCTTCCTAGTCTATCAAGCATGTTATGTGGCAAAGTTGAGGTAGGGGCCGGGCTGCGTGGAGAAATCGTGGGGATCCCCACGATTGCTCCACCAACCCCAACCCCATCTCCGTTTTTATTCTTCCCCGCCGCATGACATCTTGCGTTAAGAAATACAGTGAAATGAACGAAGCTTCGATGAAGGCCCAGCTGAATTGAGTGGTTTTAACCACCGAAATTAGATCCAATCTTATTTGCTGCTCAACGTCAAAACTGAGATCTGTAATTCATATTCTTACCTTAACCTCGAATCTCCTGAGTGGGTCGACATACTGTGATTCCATTCTCAGCTCACATGACAGACAAACATCAATAAATAACATACTGCTACTACAATGGGAATCTCGATCTTCAACCCTCATGTCGACAGTGAGACTTTCGTCCCCGTTAATAGCCAAACCAATGGGTTGAAGATCGAAGGCCAGAACAAAGCAGTTGAAGTACCCGTCCTAGTGATTGGAGGGGGACCGAGTGGCCTGCTGCAAGCTTACCTCTTATCGAAACTGGGGGTAAAGAATCTGGTCATTGAGCGTTACCCAGAGAGGCTTGGAGCACCCAAGGCTCATGCTTTGTCGCCTAGATCACTCGAGATATGCCGCCAATTTGGTCTAGATATGGATCGGATCAGGAGTCTGGGTACTCAGAGAAATGATGCATACTGGGTCAACTTCCTCACGACGCTGTCAGGCCAGGTCCTGGGACAGCTTCCATACGAGCGCATGGATCCTGGGGTTCTCGACTTCACATCAGAGATGATCCACAACATCCCCCAACCAAACTTCGAACAGTACCTTAGTGAGGAACTCTCAAACAGAGATAATGTCGATGTACGGAAAGGTGTGTCGTTCGTATCCTTGGAGGAGAAAAAAGGCTCAATTACAACCGTGGTTGAAGAACGTGCAACTGGTCAACTTTACAAGGTCAGATCCAAGTATGTCATAGCCTGCGATGGAGCAAAAAGCAAGGTACGCGAGTTTATAGGCGTTGAGAGCGATGGTGAGGATTCATGTAAGCTTCATCTCATCGTATTGATCTCATTCATCGGCAATACTAACACATTTTGCTTTCAGATGAGACTATGATGACTATTCATTTCAGCGCCAATCTCCGAGAGGTGGTAGGTGATCGTGTAGGCATGCTTTACTGGCTCTTCGACCCTATGGCATCCGGCTTCATCATTGCGTACGATCTCTCGGGAAACGCCGTCCTCATCTCTAACTTCGATTCTGGAAAACATCCTGTCGAGTCATGGAGTGAGGATCTTTGTCTCCAGGTGCTCAAGGGAGCAATCGGCAAAGATGTCTCGCCTACCATTCTGAGTTACCGCCCTTGGATCCTCAGTAGAAAGGTAGCAAAGTCATACCGACAGGGGAACGTGTTTCTCGCAGGTGATGCTGCCCATTCATTTCCACCGACAGGCGGTCTTGGACTCAACTCTGGACTTGGGGATGTCCATAATCTTGCGTTCAAGATCGCTCACGTCCACCATGGGGCTGCTGAAGCTGCCGTGCTCGACTCCTATGGCAATGAGCGCAGATACGTTGCTGAAGTCAACTCACGACAGAGTGTCAAAAATGGAAAAAAGATCTTTGGCTTGCTCAAAACCTTGGGAACGGCGAGCATATCTGATATAAACGAAGCTCGACAAAATCTGCTCGAAGCTATCAACAATCCAGCGAAGATGAAAGAGGTTGAGGTTGGAGTAGAAGAGCAGAGAGAGCATTTCGATAACCTCAACCTACACATTGGTTATGTCTATGGCGATACACAGATCCCTGGTCTTGCGTCGCAGTTCAGGCCCAGCTTCCGTCCAGGCGCGAGGCTGCCACACGCCTGGTTACAAGGCTCACTACCAACAACTGTGCCACAGCTGAAGCCAGTCAATCTCAGATATGTGAAAGAGCTCACCACAGATCAGATCAAAGCGAGACAATACAGCACACTGGATCTTTGTGCTCCTGATGCATGGACGGTCTTGTTGCCAGCAAAAGACAGCCCATTGGACGGAGCCATTTCTTCTATCGCCGTTGACTGCAGCAACATTAAGTTCAACGCTCTTAAACTCAGCAAGGACTTTGATGTAGTGAAAGGGAATACAGAATTCGATTGGCTGGTTCAGTCTGGTTTGTCTGGAGGACGTGCTCTATTGATCCGGCCAGATCAGCACATCTTTGGGTCCTTCGGCACAGAAAGCGAGGCGAAGGAAGTTGGCCAGAATGTTGCAAAGTTTTTGGGTGTGCAATGAGTCAACCGTAAACCTATGTTAACACTAAAGATATTCGTAGTGCGATTTATCAGGAGTTTTTGGATGTTAGCATTCTAGTCAGTCAATTCTCATGTGAATTTGAGCACTAACCTGTAAAATCTTGTGAATCGACCGTCGCTTTATGTCGATCTTTGATATCGTAAGCATCTTCGTAGTCTTTACTGTTTTCAATCTGTTTTGTCTTATGAATAAAATCATCAATCATGTTCCATCGTGTATATTTCAGCCACGACTGGAAGCTTCTGGTAATTAAGTGATAGAAAAATTGCTGCTTCACGCCTATTACTCCCAAAGACTCATCGTCCGCCCTTTCCGTCCTATAGGTGCTTGGGCTGAAGAGGCCAAATCGCCACCCAATACCAGTAGGCTATCGCCGTAAATGACCTGCTTTGGTGGTGTATACAGGACAGTATGTGCGTAGCTCAGTCGATAGTCAACTGCCGATGACACATCCCGTACGTATCCGTAGTGCGGTTGGGTACGATGTAGCCCGCAGTAAATCGTCTTTTTCCGTGACTACAAAAGGTGGCTTGCGGCAGGGAAAACATGAGTTTGTTATGGATAAGTGAAGGTTAGATAACTAGCTGGTATTTCGGAATGTGGCCGAAGTACTAGTGTTTATTCAAGGGGTATGCGACAAGACTGATTTAGCATGTGATCGTAGCCAACTGCGTGCGAGTAGCTCTTTGACAACTAAAACAAAATCACAATCACAGCATGTATAGTGATTTGTCTTGTCTGCACTACGCACTTAAGCTAGTGCCGACACCATGTGTCGGGATGCCCCGCACACTCGGATATCCGCTTCTGAGCGTCCCCACCGCTGTGGTGGAGAGGTAGTGCAAAAGCGGCATTGAATGTCCAAGCTGCTAGATTTTGCTAAACAGAGAAAGCAGATTCGACCCACAGCTGGTATTGGACATACTGGAACAATTTCTATCTCTCAGACATGAAACATCATTGGTATTCAGTGCCAGAATTATCCAGTAGCTGTCTCTCTCCAACAACTTTTCATTTAATTCAACAAGCTTCTTTCAAGATGACGACTTCATGCCCCTGGCGGTCGGTACCTGTCAATACAGCACCTGAGAGGGCAAAGAAACTCATAGGCCGAGTTGCCCACGCATTGAAAGATTGATATTGTTCAACACATTGCAAACTGTCCCTATACATCTACCCATCCAAAAGATATCTGTGATGCCCCGTAACTAACAGGCATAGCCATCGATGAAGTGGATCACGCAGTCAACGGGCATAAGCCCAACATCCTAGTGACTGATTAGTAGTGGCGCTTATCTATGATAGTTTCCTGCTTCGATGTGGAGGACTAAGGAGACCGCCAGAGTATAGCAAATCGCCCTGTCTATCGTGCACGATTCCAATTTGTACGCAATTCCCGAAGATTTGCCAGTCAAAAATAGTCCAGATGTTATAGTTGAGCATCCTATTGTCATATTATGATAGATTATCAAGGACAGTGAATTGATTGTGAGCATGATTGTATTGATCTGTTCTCGCAGAGACGCGCCCGCGCGTCTGTTAAGAAAAGTATATTGCTTTAACACTCCGAGACTCCTATTGCTCCAGTGTGGGCTGGGAGCGGCCTTAGCAGCGAGCTCTGATTGGCTGTATACAGAATCCAGGTATTCAGGACCACACCCGGATTCTACTGCTGCTGCTCCCACTTGCCTTGGGCTTGAATAAGACGTTGATGCAGGCATAGGCGACTTCTTTAATGTCGCTAATCCATGGGATGGTAAGCCTAGGAAGCTCTTTTTACGGTCCAGGAGTTTTGGACAGGTCTGGATTGATAAGTTGATAGTGTCGGAAGAAGACACATGCTAGCTCTAAGTACCCAAGGTGACGCGACGTGCGATACAGCATCAAAATCTCTGAAAGATTTGCAGAAGGCGTTGTCCGTTGTAATATAAGTTACAATAAAGATCTCAATATGGTCGCTGTATCGATAATTGAGCGGCTGGGCAATCCTTGGGCTTCTGGCAGCACCCTGGATCTTGGAGCAACTCTTGGTTAGCTTGTCTAAGATGGCAGCTGCATAAAATCAATTAGCGCCGGTGATCAGATTGGTCCAGCAGCTTTCTTTGGCTAGCGTGTTTTGGAATGCTGGGTGCTATAGTCGATGCTTGGGTTGCGCGTGTGTCGTGCAATGAGACCTAGTAATAACTGGGATTGGTCAGATAACAATTCAAATTCAATTCTTATATAACCGTAAAAGTATACAAGCTTCAGAGTCCAACTAAACTGTCTGCGTGCTGAAATTACAGGCAAAGAACACATGATGCGGGCTGCAAAGCGCATAGCAGATTGCGGGGACCCCAGAGTGTGGCGGAATATAGATCCGCTGATACCCGGGCGAAATCAGGCGAGATGACCTCCTTAGAGGATCGATTGATTCAATATGGTTTATCTCACGTGGAGCATTTAAATATACCCTTAATACTCGCCTACTGTAGATACGGAAAGACATGCGCCCTTGACGTTCGGAGTTGTGGAGAAGACCCAGTTGTGGAGAAGACCCAGTTGTGTTTTCCCGGTCGCGGTTCGGCTTGGGTCCCAGATACCGAAAGTCGCCGTCAGCTGATTAGTTAGTTTCCTGAATTAATTTCGAATTCCGAACAAAGATTCATGTTTCCTTCCCCACCATCTATCTATCCTCTCCACGAAACTCCACCTTCTCCGCTCATAGCATCCGTGCGAACGTTGTGCGTCCCCTCCCGCACAATCCTTTGGCTCTGTTGTTGTTGCACCAGCTGCCAGCGACTGGTCACTGCCGTTGGCGTGTGCCGTGCTATCAACGCTGAGGCTGGCCATGGCAAGACAAGGCACACGGTCCAATGGTCGACGGTCGGCCCTGAAATGTGCAATCTGCAACAGAGTATACTCCAAAGCAGAACATTTGCAGGTAAGCAGTACCCTGCCCATTTTTTGTACCATAGCTTGCGGTATACATTCATATTTGTACTCTTCGTGCTATAGACAATAGGTTACTAAAATGATTAGAGGCATGAGCGAACCCGTAAGCGCCAACAACGGCCCATCTGCCGCTCTCTTTAGTCTAAGCCCATCTCACATATGAGTACCATGACGCGTGCGCTGACTGTCTGTCTCTGCTTCATGTTCTAGATACCGGTGCAAAGCCATTTTCTTGTCACATCTGCGGGCGGCAGTTCAGCAGGCCTGACTCAGTGACAAGGCACGAGCGAACCCATACTCGCGTCGAGCTTCAGCAACAGCAATCGCAACAGCAAACTTTCCGGCCCTCATCTCCTGCCATACAAGATTATGCGAGCTTCGAATCCGCTGCTGACCAGCGCCAGAGTGGCAGCTATCAAGTAGCATCAAGTACCGAGGCTGGTTCTATGCTTGTCGACCCAGCCTTGATTGGCCCTGAGTTCGATGATCTCAGCATTTCTCTAGAATGGCCCGATGCGGAAGCCCTCTTACAAAGCATCGTCACGTCTGACTGGGGTTCTCTGGCTCTGCCGCTAGGAACCACGCCCACAGCTCACCCACGCCAGCATCCGGCACCACAGCTCAACCTTCCCTGCAATGTTGAGTCAATGCATGCTAATGAGATCCAGGACCCTGAGCAATTATCGCCCCTCAACGGCTCACGAGAGGCAATTCAAAGTCTCAGTGATATGGTCACAAGCCTTGTATGTGCAACTGTTATCCTGCAGTATGCAGACTATCAGGTTATGATTAGTAGCTAATAATAAAACAGTCACAGAACGTTACCTCGGCTGTAGAAGCTCTGCCAGAATTGAGCTCAGCCTTCCTTGATAACTGTCTTCAAGTATATTTTTCTCATTTTAACCTCTACTTTCCGATTCTCCATAGGCCCACATTTGTCTTTCGAGACTGCTCACCAAGTTTATTGCTCAATGCTATCGCCCTCGGATCGCTGTACATAGGCACAGACTACGCGGTTTCGAAAGTTAGTTCATACACGCTCGCATCGTATCAATCAAGATTATTAACATACTTCATCTCACAAGGGCGAGGTGTTATGGAGACTCGCACACACTGCTGTAGCCACCTCGGTGTGTTCCATATCAATTTGATGGACTATACCTCGTTTGCTGACTTGAGCTACCCCAGTGGCCGGTGCTATTACGCCACCAAGGCCCTTACGATTCACACAGAGGCGTTCAGCTGGTGCTGACCGCACTGCTCGGTCAATGCTATGCGATGATGTCTCAGGTATTCTCTCAGATCAGTTCGCGTAACACAGCTCTTTACTAATTCCTGCAGAATCCGGAACTCAAACTTACCAGTCAGGTTTTTCATAGCCTGGGGTTCAACTGGGCAAACCAGAACAACCTATTTAGACCCTCACCATCGCAACAGCCCACTTGCTCTGCAGAACAAGCCCGTGACGAACATGCTTGGGAGAAATGGGCTGCAACAGAGGTTCATCACCGGGCACTCATCGGCCACTACATCCTTGAAGGTCAACTAGGCTACCTTTCTGGCCGCCCAGCAGCCGCATTTTTGCATGCAACAAATAATCTGAGGCTTTCAGCCCGCTCCAAAATTTTTCAGGCACAGGATGCTCAAGAGTGGCGCCATGAGTTGGAGAAGCAGCAGCCCAATGATTCCACATTTACTTTTAGTGACATCTACTACGAGCTCTTCTCTGCTACTCATCATGGAGATGATAGTAATCTGTGCTTACACAACTTAACAATGCCACTGGATATCCGTGTCGTGTTGGAATGTCTGCACGCTCTAGTCCGGGACAACCGCGAGGCACACTCTTCCAAATCCATCGTCAACATCCCGGCGCTACCTGAAGTGAAGCTGGCTTTAGCGCGGGTATTTCAGCTTTTGACCAAAACCTGTTCCTTAAGCGACAACGAGCGTCTAGAGTTAATAATCCACTGGCACTTCGTCTGTTTGGACCTGCTCTGTGACACAATTGAGCTTCTTGACCAGACCTGTCGCTATCTGCACATCAATCAACACATCTCCAAGACAACGAATAGCGGATCAAAGCTGAATGATTCACTGAATTGGATCAGAGAATCCACTGATGCCAAATACGCTTTTCTACACGCTGTAGCTATCCAAGATATGATCGGTCAGCTCCCTTTCAATCGCATCAATACCTTCTGGATGCCCATACCTCTCTTCGCCGCATCTATCTTTTACTCACTTTTCCGCTTGAGCGGTGTGGTATCAGTTTCTGTTCCTACAGCTGTACACTGGGAGTCTACACTAATAGCTCAACCAAACATTGGAGAAGCCCCAGAAAGCCTTAGACGAGACACATCTTGGAGAAAGACACAAAACTTTCTTTTATCGGATTTGAAAATGCCAAACTACGCCCTAGGTCCAACACGCAATATACCCTTCGATATGAAAAAGATACAAACGATGATGCATAGCCTTGCTGTTCAGTGGGGGGTGTCGGTTGAAATGGAGAAAATCTTATCACGTCTCGAAACTTTAAATACTTTCAAAGATTGAGCAAATTATCGGGGAGCTAATAAGAAATATCACTAAATGAACCAAGCTTAGCTCTTAGACAGTCGACCGTACGCACAGGCGGAATCTGGCTTGGAATGGACTACTCACTACTTTTTTAAGCCAGTTTGGATGGGAAGCACCAGAATCGAGCTTTGTTCATACCTCAAAGGAAACAGAACGCCCAAAGATCATGCGAAAATTTCAATAAATCTTTTTGTTCAACACCTTCGTTCGCCTTTTTCAACACTAGCCTCCAACCTACCAGCCGGCTCCTTCAACCTTTAATGACAGGAACAATCAAGTGACTATCATATTCTCCACCAGTGTGGATGTGGTGCCGCCCAACATTCTCATCCTCTGGTTTTGTTAATCGACACAGCTCTGTCTCAGGGAGGCACATATCATGGCCCGAGATATTCAACGCAATTCCCTCTCCGGCTTCAAACGTCATACCAATAGGCCAGATTGGTATCTCAAGGCGAATGATGGTGCCTGGAACGATGGGTGTCCGGGTACGGTGACTGTACAAAGGATCTGTCTCGCTAGAGAGGTCGTTGGAAGGTACAGGTCCTCCATCACCATTCAGTGACACGTGGTGAGAAGCACGAAGGAAACCCTGAGGACCCAAGGTCTTAACTGTATTTACATCGGGGGCCTGGTCAATGGGTACGGGGCAGGGATAGTTGAGATGAGACAGCTGCCGGCCTTCGGCATCAATCTTGCGGATCTGCACAACGACGTCAAAGTCATCGTGATCTGGACAGGACATATGCAAAATAGCCTTGGGGTAACCAGCTAGCTCGGTAGGAGATTTGAATGTCGTTGTAAAAGTCTAGATTTTCATTAGTAAGAGTTCACACTTCCAAAACATTTAAGGAAAGGCTGAATCAGGCTGGAATATATGATAAAAGACTAAACCAGATATGACTTACCAAGTGATGGCTCAAACTCTTACCCTCGTAAGACTTGGTTGCTTCACGATTTAGCTTATTCTGAGTAAGCTGTCCTGTTTCTGCGTCGAGATATAGAGTGCGTAGCTCCTGTCTCTCAAGGGGATAGCTCTGCTCAGGCCTCTCAATGACAGTTTTGGCAGGGCTTCCGTCCGCTTCAAAACCGAGAAGAGAAATTCGCACTCGTGGCGTCGACGACTCCCATTCTTTAGGATTTTTGGTACCGTCAGGTTTGCAATAGGAGTCGAAATACTGCTGAAGCTCATCCGAGATGGATGGGCGATAAATGTCATACCCTAATAGTTGACAAAAGGTCAGTCAAAATGTTCGTGCTTAACTTGGTGAAAAGATGGAACGGTACAATGACGACAGGACATAGGGTGCGAGCGGCTAGTCGTTGAAACTTACACTCTTGATAGGGATGAACCCTGAGCCACTTTTTCTCCGTCTTTGCTTGTCGAAACGTCTGAAACGACCCATAGGAATGCAGCATGCTTGAGTAGGAAGCAACAACATACATTGGAATATTGTCAATCTTCTCAACTGGGATTCTCTTGGCTTCCCAGTAATCATCATACAAAGGATGTTTCTGAAGCATGGCAGGAACATTCTCTGCCCCTTCAGGGCCAGCAAAGCCTTCAAGAATCAATCGATGAAAACCAGGAATGTGCGGCCGACCGCCGCGGGCGATAAGGTGACGGTATACGTCGGTAAAACTCTCCCAAGGCGCGATGGCCTTGAGTGCCGGATGGTGCAGCCTCGATACAAAGTTGACCTGGGCGATGGCCAACCACGAGTTGCCCGCCATGACGACCGAACCGTTACACCAAGACTGGCGAGAAAGCCAGTCGATGACATCGTAAACGTCGTTAGCCTCTTGGTTACCCCAGAAGGCAATGACACCCTCGCTGTGTCCGGAACCGCGAGCGTCAACGTTGACGACAGCATAGCCACGTTCAGCCCACTCAGCCGGATCTGGGGCCTCAAACTTTTCATAGCCTGATGTGCGTTCGAGTGCAATACCGGCACGGTAAGGAGCCATAGAGTCGTAATTCTGTGCGCCAGTACCCGTCTTGCCGTAAGGACTCCACGGGAGTATGCATGGGACCGGCTGCTTATCCGAGGTTTCTGGGCGAAAGATGTCGCCATACAAATGCGCTCCGTCACGGACAGTGATCGCTTGATCCCGTTCATAAATAGTCCGAACTCCAAATGGCCTGCGTCCAGGGGACCGGACATGGCCTACGTCGAGGACTCGATGCCCTGGCTCGAAGCCATCATAGTTATAGAAGGGATGTTCCGACGCCGGAGTGATTTTTGAAACAATCACATCAGAAAACATCTCCTGGATCTTGGGTCCAGCGCTAGGTGTGGGAGTAGTAGTCGAGGCCATGTTGATGAGTATGGACGGGCAAAGAGGGCCAAGTTTTGGGAGTGACTAGGGAATGATGTATTGGTTGAGTGGTAGAGAAATCAATCTTTGTTCTCCTCGTTTGATACCCAACTGGTATACTGGATCTTTTACCTCGTAGAAAAAAGGTGAAGTCCACAAGGGTAAAGCTAATGCTACTCTACTCCTCCATGCATACCCACTTGACCCTCAACTATATAGCCGTAGATCGTTCGCAAGTTATCCGAGGTTAATTTTTAGCTAATATTAATAGCGAGGTTTGTAGAGTTATATTACCTTTAGCGTAGCCATATCTACAACACCCCACGATACAGTAGTTACTGTATCGTCTCCGCAAGTTGCGTTGCCCCGCGTGGAGAAGCCCCTCTTGTGGGGAGCTGGAAACTCAGGGCCAGCTTGGCGACCCGATGCGGCATTTTGATCAAAGCACACACACATGGCGGGGTATCTTAGATATAGCTATACTAAAGATAATGTGACCTTACATGACACGTTACCTCCTGGTAGAGCATGCAGCGTAGCAGTTCACAGCGAGTAGCTAGTAAAGCACTAGTTAGATATTTGATAGTAGGAAGACACAGTAGAATTCCTCACATATCAAGGTCCAGGATCTAGTTAACGGTTAGCAGCCTGCAATATACAGAACAGTTATCAGTACAGTTAGCAGATTTAATTGGGAGTATAAAGTATTCTTATTATTTAGTATGAATTCATTTCCGGCTCTCTAGCATGATTATGCAGCCGATTTTTATAGCTATCCCTCTTTTCGAGTGCTAAAGAACGATATACGTATAGTGTTGTGAGCAAAGTCATGCCGATCTATCAAGGCAGGAGTGTGAGAAGCGGGGTTGCTAGCATGATGGCAGAATCAGATGATGTTTTCGTGGTGAAGTTTGCACCAGCTATAAAGTTGCCAAAGGGCTTGAAGACGTCAAGATCTCCCAGGAAGTATTACAATGTACTGTCAGCTCCACATCCTACGAGCTTGGACTGTATCATGAGGATAAAATTCTGGATTCAGACTCGAAGCCGGGCATGACTTCCGCTAGACGGCGCCGGAGTTTCTGATGGTACGCCTCGTACCTGCTACGTAACATGCTTCCCTCAATACGGATCTTCTTCATAATAATGGGCGAAATGTTAGCTTCTTCGACCTTCATCCCTACCTAGCATAACGATGCGGGTGTCACGGGCTGCGACGGACATGTTGCGCTGGAAGTACGGTCCTCCAATGTAATCAACAATAAAGTCGACGCCCTTGCCTCCCGTTGCCCGCATGATTTCGTTGACAAAGTCTTGGGTCCTGTAGTTCACGGCGATGGGGGCGCCAACCTGCTCTAATGTGACAAGGGTGGACTTGGTCTCTGTGTCCGCCGATAGCTTAGACAAGCCTGAAACGAAAATCCATCGGAAAGTTAACGGGAAGAACGTTTGCCGATTCTAACAGCGGAGCCGAAAAAAAGACGAGAAGCCGATTTCTCAAATGTTGAGTAAATCATCCATTTCCAATCGTGATATTTGAATCTAATCTTAATAGGCAGATAGGACGTCTGGCAGACAGTTGCACTTTACCAGCGGAGTGTTACCTTCACCGATAAGATCTTACATGAACCGCCCTTCTAGGACGTTTCTGCTTATGCTGATCGCATCAATATGGCGCAAGAAAAAGCAAGAAAGAGGCAACAATATGACTGTTGTTTCCAAATAGATAAGCCACGGCTCCGTAGTGACTACGACTAACTGGCCGGAAACCCTGCTCTCGCCATCTTCTTCCCCCCGCTGAGCTTTCCGGTTATGGTTCGCACTCGACGCTTTGTTTGCCTCCTTTCTCTGTCGCGAGATCTGCGTACCTTTGTCATCAGCAGACCCTGCGACACTACCGCCTCTACCACCACCTGGGCCGCCTCGTCCACGGCCTCGGCCTCGTCCCCTACCACTACCTCCTCTCCCGCCCCGACCACCTGATCCATCACCGCTAGCTTCATCGCCAGATTCTGCGGGACTTGCCCTCCATGCGGTTGACTGTAGTTCTCGTTGCTGACCCTGGAAAGTTGAGAATTTCGCCTCGAGACGCCGTAATTGCTTGGGATTGCGCCCCATCATTATGCCCCAGCCCTCAATTGCCTCATCCGTCATACCAGTCTCGCTCTTGAGTGCGGTTCGCGCTTTTCCTCTCCTCGTATCTGCGTCGCGACCGAACAATTCGGGTGTCATTGTGTACGCACGGAACAAGGCCTCTTCATTCTTGTCACCAAGATCAGCATCTTCCTCCGGTCCAAGAGCAGCGGTGTCGACAGATGCGCCGACATCTTCAGCGTCATAAGTGTCGTCTCGCTCATCGTCGTCTGAGTCAAAGGCAGCCAAAGCAGCCATGATGGCAGACTTGGCGGGCGCTTTGCTGCGGTCGGAGAGAATCTTGTCAGCACTCAGATCTTGACCTCGACGACCAATGTGAAGGCGAGATGTATCGACAGCAAGCTTGTCAAACTCGTCATCATCGAATATATTGCGACGCTCTGGGATGTATTGACTTGATCGTGGAGGTGAAAGTGGCTGTGGTGCTGCTGTGGGGGTTGGCCTAGAGTTTGTCAGTGTGGCTCTTGGGCGACTCGGAGGAAATGGTACTTACAGCTTCTGACTTCTATCGGAGTTGGCGAGATGGGGTGGCAATGTATCTTCCAGCAGGTGCGCAGTGACTTGCTCGATATCATCGTTGTATTCATCTAAGCACTTCACAATGAATCCAGCACCAAGGTCTGGGAAGAGATCTTGGATCTGAGTAATCATACTCATACGGTGCACATGGTGCTCTCCAGTAAAGGCGCCATGGCCATATTCATCCTCAGTCGTCTTCGCCTTGCCCTTGTCCACTTTCCGCCGTACCAGCTTCTTGGGCCGCGCGAGACTGGATTGACGGAAAGCACTGAGCGACGCTGCCGTATTCTTAACTCTTGACGCTTCAGGAGCCGTGGCCTTGTCTCTGGTCTTCTCCAAGAAAGGCGTATTTGTGACCAAGTCTGCCACTAGTGTCTTCTTTCCTGGCTCTTTCTTCTGCTCTTGCTCTTCACTAGACTTTAGGCTGTACAGATGGTCTGAAAGGAGCGAGTAGTTTGGCTTTGGGCCCTCCAGAGCTGCTGCAAGTCCAAAGTATGCTACCGTCACCAGCTTTTTCTGCATAGTTTGCGGCACCCTGGGATACGCTCCCGAGAGAGCATCTAGAAAATCGGACCCGGTAAGCATGAAGAGACTAGCGTCCGTCGACACTTTGAGAAGAGGAGCTATCCTGTCTAGTGTACTTTCAGTCTCCTCCGGTCGTTTCGACTCCAAGTTTTTGATCAATGATGTCTTGGCGGTCTGGAGTGACTTCTCAATGGCTGCGCCCTTTCGCTTCCATAAGCTCTGCAACAACGTGCGAAGTTGCTCGCTCTTCGGATAAACATGGCAGAGATCTGACAAAGCCGACCAGCTAAGGAGAGAATCTGGGACATCCTTACTTGAAAGAAGCCTATGTGACAAAAAGAAGGCTTTCTTTCGCAAGGATGCTACGCCATGTGCCAGCGTGTCGTCATGGGCCACCTCATGGAAAAACGACGTCAGAAATGGGGTGAGCGTATCCTTCTCTTGTATTGCTGCTGCAAATGATTGGTCGCCCAGTCGCAAGTACAGTTCAGCCAATGAGGTCCAGGAATTCAGATAAAGTTGCCATTCCTCGGGCAGTATGCTCTTTCTGACTTTTGCGTCAGGGAATGGCACAAAGTGGGGTAGTGACATTATTCTTTGGAGTTCAGCAGAGAAGGGAAGGGACACAACTGGAGAAGTAAAAGGGATCTGTAATGATCTGAGGCAGCTCTTTGTGGGATTTTAAATTTGGGTGTTCATCTTCAGTCATGTAGTCATGATGGCTCATGGGTCTACCTGCCGCCGAGCGCTCAGAAGGGAGCGATACCGAATCCGGCACTAGCGGCCGCAATCTTGGCACCCACCGCCGGCACAGTAAATCTCTCGCTTCGCAAAAAATCAACGACTACGAACGCCGTCGCCAATTTTAAAGCCACGCCAGTCATCACATTACCGAGATCAAGGATCCAGGTCGTGACTGGAATCTGCACTCAGCACCTACAACAACCAACACTCCGACCTCCAATCCAACAAGATGTCTTACAACAAGCCCGAGAAGGACTTCGGTGAGGGTAAGGAACCGCGCATCTGAACATGTGCAAGGACGACATTCTCACACGCAGCGCAGGTCCCAAGATCCACAAGATCCGAATCACCCTCACCTCCCGCAACGTCAAGTCCCTCGAGAAGGTCTGCCAGGAGCTCATCGACCGTGCGAAGAACAAGGAGCTCCGCGTCAAGGGTCCCGTCCGCCTGCCCACCAAGCACCTGAAGATCACCACCCGCAAGACCCCTTGCGGTGAGGGTTCCAAGACCTGGGACACCTACGAGATGCGCATCCACAAGCGTAAGTGTTGTCGTCTGGGAAATGCGCAGGCGCATAGCTAACAATTACAACAGGTCTCATCGACCTCCACGCCCCCACCGAGGTCGTCAAGCAGATCATCATCAACATCGAGGCTGGTGTTGAGGTTGAGGTCACCATTGCCGCTTAAATGCTGGCTTTGGGCTAAGGATATGGAGGAGTGTCAAGGGTCTGAATACACAAGTGGCAATAAACAGCTATAGCAGCTGGGATTATGAAAATGAAATGATTCAAGACTCAATGCTGTCCCATGCCGAGATGTCGTCTGGATCCGGTGCCTTTACCGACTATGCGAGATTCGTGTTATCAATGAAGCCCATGACTGAAACCATGTTCGCGTTAGCTAACGATACCGGTCCTCTGTAGTGATGGTTGCGCCACGAGATCTCCCCAGGCTTTCCATTCAACCCTGAATTTCTCGCCGTTTTCCGCAGCTTCCCCATTCTGCCAACCTTACTTTGAGCAAGCATGCATACCACCTTGGCCATTTTGTGCACTGGCATAAAGTACTCTTCCGGAAACATTGCCCATTGCTCGCTCGACATTAACCTACGCACGGTACATATACCCATTTACCAGTCCAGTCACAATGACAATGTTTTGAATTGCTTCAAAGTTTCCCAGATCCAATACTAATATGGTGGTCTTGGCGTTCATGGGCCAAAAACAATGCCTCTTAGGGATTGTTTATCGTAGTAAACTTGGTTTTCACAACCCAGGCCGAGTTAAGAGAGCTATGGCCTGTACCCGTGTAATGAACCGCATGAATAGAGTCTAGGGCTGTAATGTGTCTTGATATAATGATCTGCATCCTAACTGATTCACAAGCTTGTTTATCCCATGCAAAGACTCAAACCAGGAAATTTAGGAGAGTTTTGGATGACGAGTACGTCGCGGTAGTTGAGCGATACTGCGACGATGTGGACGAGAACTTGTTTAGGGCCTAGTTCTGGGATGTTTTTGGTCAACTTTTGCAAATCGGCTACCTTGGATGCGGTGCTTGGAACCCCCCAAGCTGCGTAAGTCTTCGAAGCCATCTAGAGATTTATTTTACTTTCTGTTTTAGTGGAGATGTATGCTTGGGGTTTATCTGTGGTAGGTCATTTATATCAACCTCCCGGACGAGGAACCGACTTGAGCTTGGCGGTTTGAGTCCGACGGACATTGAGGACATGTCCGTCGGACATGTAGACTAAAGGTTTGGTCGGCGAGACCGCAGTTTCAGCTGCTCAAAGTAATGACAGGGTAAGCCGAAGCTGTAGCTGGCATGCTGTTAGTACGACTTCAGGTTCAGTCACATAGCGTTTGTTAGCGCTAGTACGAATAATTTAAACCATGCCTAGTGCTTGATCTACTGAATTCACCGCAAGTAGATACCAAAGACTCCAGTTCCAGTTTGGAAAGTCTAAGTTACCACATAATACAACACCTTCGTCGCTAACTAGTAGATAGACGGGGACGTGAAGCCGGAGGAAGCGGATAAATCCATCACGTGATCAAGCCAGTGCATACATCTTGGTGGCTGCATAGCACATGCATATCGTATGAACATGCATCCCAGCATTACCGATGCAACTTCACCTGATGCGTTCTCAACGCGTGAAGAAGGTACTGGCTCGCCAACCCCAGCGGCCTCCCTTCCCTCTCCCCCCTCCAGAGTCTCTTGACATCCCTGTGCTCTGGATGGTCTCTATCAAACACCGTGTTCTCTTCTAGAAGGTCCCAATGCACGGCCTTTTTCCACCTCAGCAGCATCGGTGTTAGGATTCTTCCGGTGACGTTCTTGTTGCGGCATGTAGTTACGAAATCGTCGACTTGGCTGCCGAACCAGGCCAGTGAAGGGTCGGCGGGCTGCCATACCGATATCGACTCAAGCGTGGTCGCAAGATCAAGCAAAGTGAACGAGGCTTGATACATGTACGAAACGTCCATTCGCGCGTTCATCAGGTGCTGCGCTTCAAGCTTGGATTGTTCAAACGTCAAGCTGGTGGGCAGAATAGACAGATCAAAGGGGAATGGGTGTTGGGCATGGGAGAGGTCAGGTCTTAGAACAAGATGTCGCAGATTGGGTGGAAACAAAGGGTAGATTTCTGTCCCAATGGAGAACTCGACGTCGCCAGTCAGAAAGGGAATTGGGACTTCGAGCGTGTGAAGTTGCGACAAGTACGTCATATCAAGGTAACCATGTAGTCTGTCCTTGATGCGGGGTTGATTGAAGAAGTAAACGGACGTGTCGCAATACTCTATACTGAAGACAAGGATCTCGAGTGTGGATTCAAAGGTTCGCAAGGTGTCACTCCAGGCGGTTACATTGACCAAGGGCCCAGACTGGTCTGTTATTCCGTTACGGTCGAAAAAGAACTCATAAGTAAGCGAGCGCAGTTTGGGCGTGCATTCCAGAAGTGACAATAGACTTGGCGTGTAAGCGCCGGAATGCCGGAAAACCAAAGTGGTAATATCAGTGGGTCTGATTCGGTGAATGAGTGGCGGAAAGAAGCGGCGTCCATCTGGGAATTGGTGTTGTGTTCCACCCGAGACTGAAAGCTCGAGCATCTCAATGCAGGGGATGTTCAGGAAATGATCAGGCCCGAAGTCATGGCTGCTCCTGGGATAGGCCACACCGGTTTTTCGGTCAAACAGAAGAGATAGCCGTTTGATAGATGACAAGCGACGGACAAAAGCTTGGGATGCAATATGGCCATTCCAAGGAGCTCCGGGATCGAAGTTACGCAACATGGTCTGCAGATGGTTAAACGTGGCAGACTTGTAGTCTGCCACATCGAGACGCTGAAGAGATGGGAGCATTAGGAGGATGAGGGCTGCGTAGGCAGAGTACTCGCGCATCTCTAGAGAGGGGTGATTGTCAGTAACTATGGCCATTTGGCATTGTAGCCACGGGCTTCATGATTGTTGTTCTTCTTAGATGGTAGCACAGCCGCAGCGGTATTGTACACGAGGGTTACCGAAAAGACGTACCAAATGCATCTCTCAAGTAATCAATAGCGGCCACCAAGGTCTGGTTACTTGAGGCATCCATGGCTTTTTCTAGCATCAGCTGATCATCGAACTCGCTATTTTGTGGTAGCCATCGCTGGCCTTGTATGATGTCTTGGCCTGGGGACAAGCCCAAGCGAATCGACTCGACATTGTTAGCTTTTCGGCTGTCGTTGATAATATTCAGGCAGAAGGCATCAATTCTTGGAAGCTTGTTGCTGGGTGGTATGAAAAGGTCGACATGGCGGTACAGGAGTGGGGTGGCTAGAGAGTAGAAGTAGTTGTTCAGACGACAGAAGGAAGACTTGTCGTGCTGGGAAAGGGTTGACACTATTTCCTCGACCAATTCGACTGGGAGATGGGAGAAGGATGGCATAGCGGTGGGGCTCCCAGCCACACAGAGGACCGGGCGCTTGGGGAAAAAGCCGAAAGGGAGTTGGAGAGCGACAGAATTGCATATCCAGGCTCTCCCACAACACGTCTGCGCCGACTAGTGGTGGTTGCTTGGTCTCTTTGCAGGGCGCATGTGGATGCCTAGGGGAATGGAGGGGCGAGGTTGAAGGTCCGTGCCCAGCGTCTATGTGTGCTACGTCTTGCGTCTGCTGCTCGTCATTGGCAAGCTGGAGGCGTTGCAGTCTTCGTGCAGGTCGCTTGGTGTGTATTGAGTGCAGGGTCAGATTTTTTTTTTCTTCTGCATTGCTATGCTGCGGTATTAATAAGAGCCTACACATGCCTACGCTTGCAGCAGCAATCCAAGCAGCCAGTGAAGAGGCCTTGTTCAGGGACATGGCCAGCAGCACGTCGATGCAGATGCAGGTCGACGGGACTTGAGCCGGGTGACGAGCGTCTTCACATGCCAAGCGACGAGGTGGGAGCCGACGCGACGAGAGACGAGGTGGTGGCTTGAAGCTGTCGACTACCCAAGTCTGGGGCCAACCCCGCGTCGCTATCCACATCGAGGGGCTCCACGAGGAGCCGGGGAGCTGGCATATGACGCTTGTCGATGGTAGGGTGACAGTGACGTGAACCTCGGGGCTGGGACAGCCGCACAGCCTGACTCGACGGCGGCGGGCAGACGCGCAAAACATGTGAGCGGCAAGTAAGACGAGATTGGGCGGGCAGCGGCTGCACGACATTACCAAGCGCGTGCGTGCAGCAGCAGCAGCGGCAGCGGCAGCAGCAGGCGGGCTACAGGACCATGGCGATGGCGATGGCGATGGGCAGCACCCTGGAGGGCCAGCGGGCGAGGGGAGTTTGGCCGAGTACGAGCAGCGGGCGAGGGTGGTGGTCCAATGACCATCAGCCCGTTCCGATTTCTTCCCTGGCTGCGACCATCTCTCGACGGTTCGCGGCTCCAAGAAACGGCCGGCACGCCAGCCAACACGCCGCCAGACATCGACTATATCTAAACCTCGCTGCCGTCTGCCCCGCTTGCCGTCCACTCATACAGACAGACAGACACACACGCTGCACCAGCCAACGCCAGCCACGGCCATTACAGTCACCCCCGACTACGTCACTCGCCCCTTCGCCCGCACCCGCACGCACGCATCTCGACACGCCTCGCTGTAATCGCCTTCCGCGGCCCCGGGACGAGAGCGCATGGCGTAGATACGAGGCAGCCAGCATCCTCCAACATCACAGCGCATTGCTTGCGTGTAGCCGGCGACTGCTACACGTCGCTCCACCCCCGTCGCCAGCACGCCCGGCCTCACCGCCCTGATCCAGCGCCTTGCCCAAACAAACAGTCAAAACGAGGCACCAGGCCTTGATGCACGACGACGCACACCGGCCCTCTCCAGACCATCCCGCGCCCGAACGCACCATGACTACCAACAGGCCCTTCCTCGGCAGCTTTCTCGCCGCCTTCAGGGCGCAGCAGCCCGCTCTCCAGAAGACGGTTTCCTCCCAGGCCGCCTCGGTCGCATCCTACTCTCAGAGTACCCCATCACAGCCAGGCCAGACCCTGGATTCGACATCCGCCTCGCGCACCATCACCACAAAGACCCGCTCCTCCTCGCCTGGCGCAACCGTGTCAGTCCAGGCAACGGGCCACTTCCAACCCACCAGACAGCACGCTGCTCCCTACACGCGCTCCACATCCCCGCAGGCCAAGGCCTTCCCAATACCCGGCGCCTCGCAACGGAGCAGGAGGGGGTCAGATAGCTCGTCAGACGGCTTCCACGAAGCCATGGGCGCTGAAAAGTGGTATATTGGCGGGCGGACGGCCACGGGAGAGGAGAAGTTCTACAAGCTCGGCATGGTCAAACGCCATAAGAGCGCAGATCGGCTGAGTCTGGACAAGCTCAGTATATGACGTATTGTAACTTGCATGACTTTGGGGTGTTTTTTTCAAAAAGGCGTAACTGCATCAACGGCGTTTGGGACACTATCGCGCACCATGACCAAGTGCAGGGGCGGGTTCAGGATTAAGGAAACATTCAGGTACAAACCTTGGCCAAGGCTATGGCTCTCATTACCCTTATACACTGTTATTCTGTTTGAGCTCTCTACTTGAGCGTCATTAGTCACTCTTCGCCATGCTTAGCCGTCATTTCTTGTGATTGTTGTCCACGTGCGCATCCACGTGAGTGGCTCTACGCCAAGACATTGGATACACTATTCCCGAGTCAACGCTTGGTTATCACGGATACAGACGTACACAGACTTATCAGCAAGGGTTCGGAAATGGCAGCAGCTGTTATGAACGAGATCGCCAAGATCCATATGGGCTCGCGGCAACATTTCCGATCGGACATTTTTACTCCGACACGAACATGGCCATGATCCACTTTCGGATATACCGTCTCCTCGAGACGAAGAATCTTCACGGAAAAGCTTTTCTATGGGCAAAACGGTGTATCCACCCGCGGATATGATCCGCCATTAGCGTCCTGCGACCTCGAGATAGCCCGACATGTAGCCCAAATCTATCATACATTAATGCTTTCGACTCACTTGCATTCTTTCCTCTTATTTCCTTGCTCCAAGTCCTTGTAACCAACTTCGCTGCCCAATTTTTTTCCAGAGTCAGTTTCGTACCCAGTATTTCTGTGCTCGACTCGCCTTCTATGAGTACGCAAAATGGCACCCTCTTCCACATCCTCCTCAGTACCCGCTGGCCCTCAAACCCCCAGCCCGGCCACCGAACCTGAAAAGCAGACTCAATACGCCTCCATTGTCCCTGAAGAACCTCAACAAGACCAAGACCGTCTACAGCTCCAACGCACCGTCTCTAGTATCAGCCATCATGACATGGTCAATGTCCAATACGTCGCGACTGGCGATAACGACGTCATCTACAACAAATTCTCAGACCGCCGCAAGTTGATCATCGTTGCCGTTGTATCTTTCTGCAGCTTTCTCGCCCCCATCTCCTCGACAACCGTCTTATCTGCTGTTCCCGAAGTCGCAGCCACCTTCCACACGGACGGTTCCATCATCAACGTCTCCAACGCGTTGTACATGCTTTTCATGGGTCTCTCCCCATGCTTCTACGGCCCCTACGGCAACATCTATGGCCGGAAATGGGTTTCGGTCACGAGCGCTGCATTGTTCACTGCTTTCTCTATTGGCACTGCCCTTGCGCCAAATCTAGCTGCCTTCTTCGTATTCAGAATCCTTACTGCCTTCCAGGGTACTGCGTTTCTGGTCATTGGATCAGCTGTTATTGGTGATATATACAAGCCGGTATGTGCGAATCATTTTATTACACTATCCAGTAGCTTGGTACTACAAGTCTACGTTGAAGTGGGCCCTGTTACTAGGCTCACGTCAGCCAACAATACAGACTCGGGGCTACTTTACACCAAATCCCTACACATAGTTTAAGGATCAACTAACACATCCACAGACTGAACGCGCCACAGCACTAGGCTGGTTCCTCAGCGGGACCTTGATTGGTCCCGCCCTAGGTCCCTTCATCGGCGGCATAATCGTCACCTTCCGCACCTGGCGCGACATCTTCTGGCTGCAGACGGCTCTCGCCGGCGCCGCAACCCTCTTCTGCTTCTTCCTCCAGCCCGAAACCATCCACAAGAGGCGCGCCGACGAGCTTCAGGGCCTGCCGGGAAAACAGCGAGCACTCAAAATGTGGCAGTGGCTCAATCCCTTCCGCATCGTCAAGCTGTACCGGTACCCTAATATCCTGCTCACCGGACTGGCTTCAAGTGCCCTGGTCTGGAATATGTACTCCCTCCTCACACCCATTAGGTACGTGTTGAATCCGCGATTCAACCTCGAGACGCCACTGCAGTCTGGCCTCTTCTACATCGCGCCTGGCTGCGGATACCTCATCGGCACCTTCGTTGGCGGTCGCTATGCCGATCGCGTGGTGAAAAAATACATTCAGAAGCGCGGCCATCGTGTTTCGGAAGACCGGCTGAGAAGTTGTGTCTTTTTCCTCGGCGTCATGATGCCCGCTTGCATGCTCATCTACGGCTGGAGCGTCGAGAAGCGCGTCGGTGGTGTCGCATTGCCGGTCATTATGATGTTCCTACAGGGCGTGGGACAGCTTTTCTGCTTTCCGAGTTTGAATACTTATTGTTTGGATGTTATGCAAAGCCGCAGCGCGGAAGTCGTTGGTACGTAACTAGTTCTTCCCTTTGAGTGTTTTTTTTTCTCCTCCTCTGTTGGTCAAGGACTAACGCCGAAATAGCTGGTAATTACTTTATGCGGTACATGTTTGCAGCAGCGGGATCTGCTGCTTGTTTGCCGGCGGTTCGAGCTATTGGTGTTGGTTGGTTTTCAACTATCAGCGCTTTCTTTCTGGTTGCGGGTGCGACGGCGACGTATGTCACGGCGGTGTATGGAAAGTCGTGGCGCACGGCTATTGATGAGAAGAAGGCAGCGAGGAAGGAAGGCGATAATAAAGTCTAGATGCGAGTGGCTTGGAAGCTTATGAAGACGCTTTTGTCTAAGATTCGTCTTCCGCTTTCCATAACTATAGATTAGTGTTGGATTTGAGTTAAGTAGCATATGATTCTATGACGTTGTTGCTAGAAAACTATCACCACGGATCAGCAATCCTAGTAGTAGTGATAGTATTCAAGGCGGTTTAATTTGCAGGCTTGGACATAGCCTTCTTGTGAAGATACAGTGATGCTGCATGTGGCACTTTACCATCCAAGCGCCCTCGATGTACTTATATTGCCACATGAAAAGAGCACTAAAATAACCCAAATCGCAGTCAAAAAAATCACAACAGTTCACGCCACACCACACACGACCATTCTGCATACGTGTGAAAAACAGCCAAAGGCTCATAATCAACGCACATGCCTGGTATGCGATCCAATCTACCCAACACCCTGCTAAGATCGACCACAGCCTTTATTCCAGTCATGAAGATGCATCACGAAAAAAAAGGGAAGAAGTCTTGAACAAAATTCCCAATACAGGCTGCTATCTCATCTTAAAGAACAAGATGCGAAACTAGACTCAATGGAGCTGCTGCCGTGTTTACCGTTCCCTCAAATGCGCTTAGCAATCGCGTGGTACTACGAAAAAGGTCTAGAAAATGATTGATTGGCGAAATCCAACGAAGCTCCCTGCTGCAGACAAGAGAGAATAGTGTCTAGCATTTCCTTGGCCTTGATGAGTTATTTCGCTCCAATACAACTGTAACAAAAAGATGTGGCTAATTCTCTACTGGCTGGTGTGAGATCGCAGTAAAGTCGGTGCATACTGGGCTGAGAATTCGTTCTCTGTCTTCGGCGCCTGCATCAAGCAGCATCCTCACTACTCGTTCCTCACGAGCAGCAAAAGCAGCTTGAAGTGCGTTCCCATATCTTCCTTGAGCATTAACATCTGCGCCTGCTTCGAGTAGTATCTTTACTACTTCTTCCTTATGAGACTTAATAGCGGCTATAAGCGCATTCCCGCATTCTCCGCCTTGAGCATTGACATCTGCGCCTGCGTCAAGCAGTATCTTCACTGTTTCCTTTCCGTAAGGAGAAGTAGCAGCGGCTTGAAGCGCGTTCCCACATTCTCCGCCTTGAGCATTGACATCTGCGCCTGCGTCAAGCAGTATCTTCATTATTTCCTTTCCGTAAAGAGAAGTAGCAGCGGCTTGAAGTGCATTCCCATATTTTCCACCTTGGGCATTGACATCTGCGCCGGCATCAAGTAGTATCTTTACAACTTTCTCTCCATAATGAGAGGCAGCAGCAGCAGCAGCTTGAAGTGCATTCCCATACACTCCACCTTGGGCATTTACATCTGCGCCGGCGTCAAGTAGTATATCTATGACTTTTCCGCTAGCTCTGAAAGCAGCAGCTTGAAGTGCGTTGCCATATTTTCCGCCTTGAGCATGAACATCTGCGCCTGCGTCGAGTAGTATTTTTATAATCTCTTCTCTGCCTTGGTAAAAACCGGTAACCGCAGCAGCAGCTTGAAGTGCGGTCCCATCTTCTCCATACTGAGAATTGACATCTACGCCTTCGTCAAGAATCAGCCGTAATATTCCTGTACGTCCTAGGTGCGCCGCCTGCTGTAGCGCGAACGCTTCACATCCTCTTTCTCCTCCAAATATTCCTTTCAGGCGAAGCAACTGCCTGACGACTTGATCATAATTTCCCCTAATAGCATTCGATATGGCATGTTTCTTGTGGTATATTACAACCACTTTTACATGATGCTCCATATTCCCCCACAAAAGTATTTGCAAGCCTCTTTCATATTCAGTAGCTCTGCTAGGCTGCTGATCCAGCATGAGCTCGACTACCTGACTGTAGCACGTCTTCGGGTTTTCAAGGTTTTCTGTTTGCCTGTCCTCAAACAAGAGCAGTCTTGCATCGTTGACAACTGGTATATCTGGAAACTTCGCCTTGTTCTGATCTGGCGCCATCGGCTTGTATTCTGAATGAGAATAAATGTCTCTCAACCCTGAGTAGCGATCTGGTGCCGGTACAAAGTAAGTAACGTCCAGTGTCGTAAAAAAACACATAGTATTAAGTACATCATGGATAGTGAATGGGTCTGCTTGCGTTGATTGGAGCAAATATGTCATAGCCTCGTGAACAACTTGGGAAGTCGGCCTTCGGTAGTCTATGGCAAGACTCTTCGTGTCTAGAGGATCCGAAGACATACCAAGCAGGGCATATATCTTGTCACGCTCATCGGTTGCCTTGCTCGCCTGGAACTTGCGCAAAAGGGTGCGTAAGTCGCGTGTTTGTGCCCACCAGGAACCTGATCGGGACGACTCTGCCATTATTTCCAACACAGGTTGACAGTGCGGGGGAGGCTCTTGCTTTATCGTGAAGAGTGCGAGGGCAAAAATTTCTGCTGGAATGGATCGAGTGCCACAACAGACATCAGCTCGGCGGGCTTTGGCTGCCTCTTGTAGGATCCAGACCCTCGTAAACCATTCTCGATTCAAAATTTGCTTTATTGCGACGGAATGGTGTTTCCAGGACCAGTCTTTGGACGTTTCTTGCTTAGAGTAATCGCCAGAATCAGGGTTTCGAGATTGGTTGAGAGTGTCCATCAAGGCAATCATTTGCGGCGTCGCCTTGCCTAACCAGAAGAGAACTCTCTCAGCCTTCTCGAATATTTGTCCCATCTGCTGAACCTGTTGACTCTGTTCTACTTTATCTTCTTGGTTTATGCAAATCGCGTCGATCCATAGAATGCGATCCCTATCGCAAAAACGCAAGCTCTGCAACGCCGCATGTAGGTTGTCTGTTACCCAGAATGGTTTTTCATCAAGTTTTATACACTCGACAAATTCGCTGCTACCCCATGTGTAGGAAAGAGCTTCATATGGAAGATGTAGGTTTTGCAGCGAGTGCGGGGAAAGCTCGCATTCGAGTCGAGGGCCACTCCCTTTCAGTAACCTCAAGAGACGGAAATTCGAGCCTTCTGGTCCAAGACCTGTATATTGATACATGTGTGTGTGTGACCGAAAGCGGTGTTCTCGCAGTACTGGAAGTATCTGCGCAAATGCTAACGCGTGCGGAACGAGTGAAGAAGAATGTATAGCGCAGCAAGGACGTGCTTCCGAAAAGCACAGATAATGCGAAAACTACGCGTTAAGCTCTCGTTGGCATAGATTTTGGCGTGGCGAGGCTGCATTTGAGGGGAAGGCTGAATCACTAGGCATCCTCTCGGTGGGCTAAAATATCGGGACAAGAGCTGCCCTCACTGGTCAAGCCGGAAGATAATGGTCTCCTAATTATAATGCAAATGTGGGAGCTGGGAGACCTTGAACAAATGAGAATATATTGAGTGGACTGGTCCAAATCCGCTGATCTATCAAGATCAGCAGAAGAATCAAAATACATACTACTACATATCACGTGACATCTTAATCCATACCGGGTCTCAGGCTTGATTACCTAAGATTGGATAAGATCAGGTTGCTCACTGATATGATCACATGATCAAGTCAGTGATCAGTACGTCTCTGCTGCGACAACAAAATCACACTCTACTGCTACGTTCGTATATAGCTAAATAACTCAAGTTGGATCAAGACTCTTAGATGCTACTATCATTGTTATTTACAAGTTTACAGAATTGCAACGACTGATTCAGTACGTTGGTAATGCTTTTTGGGCGGTAGCTTGCTGTTTTGATTTTCCGGTTTCATGGGTTGCATAAGAGCCTCACCAAAACGATACCACCCACTACAAGCAACTGCCTATCACGAATTTGAAGATGTTAATTTTGTATGTCAATTAGAATAAGACTTCAAGTCCTTAGGAACTCCCCCAGGTAGTTAGAATAATATGTTAGTTGAATTCTGCTATGTTTTGGGCTGTTGTTGTGTAGATAGGTATGCCGTTTTGATTGGCAGCTCCTGTCCGGGTATCTTAGTCCACCTAGAGGCACTGTATCAACTTTATCTATGCTATTCTTGAGACTATACGCACGCTGATTAGAGAGAACAGGTGTTTTGGGTCATTTCCAAGCAACACTAGGGCTGCAGCAACGAGCGGATGCAGCGGTTTAGCGGTTCCGCGGATAGCCGAGGCGGGATGAGATTTTCCCACCGTCATCCACTCATTGTCGCTGGTACCCGCGGCTCCGTTAATACAGACCAATTCCTTCTCCATCCGTTGTATCACCCTACTATTACGCTACGCAGAAATGTCCACGGCGGATGATTCCATGACCGGCGGCACTGGCCAGGACGCAAACTCAGCCTCGAGCAAAAAGCGGACCCACCCAGAGGACTTTAAGCGCGCCTACAAGGCCTGCATCAATTGCCGGCAGCGCAAGGCAAAATGCATACTGGGAACCGGCCCTGATGGGGGAGAGCTAAAGCCGCCTTGTCAAAGATGCAAGCGAGAGATGCGCGAATGCGTCTTCCGCTCCGAGAGATCGTGGGTCAAGAGACGCAAGCCCGGTGAGGCGAGAGAGAATGAGGAAGAGGAGCCTGTCCAGCCCCAGTCAAATCCACAACCCGTCGTCCAACCGTCACCTGGGGGCCACCGATCGTCTGTTTCGACGCATGGATTTACGCCAGGAGGTAGCCCACATGTCAACGGCGGTCACCATCGTTCTGAATTCCATTCTCCGCACAGTCATCTCCGTCGCGTCTCGTCGTCGCAGCCTGACCTGGCCCATTCGATGATGAGGACCGTCGTTTCTAGTGGTAGCGATGCGCTGAATCTGCTGTTTGAAGCCGCAAATCATCGCGACGCAATTGACAACCAGGAGCAGTCCGGATCTCAGGCGTACGAGACTCCGAGGTCAGGCCGTCGGGCTACGATGGCGTGCCATCGTCGCCATTTCACACCTTCAGAGCGCAGCCGGTGCAAATGTCCACGCCGTCGCCGGAGACGCTGAAGATATGGACGTCGTGCCGGTTTGTGCAGATGGGTTGGTTCTCTGCGCACGAGGCTGTCACCTATGTTGATCTGTTCTTCAAGAATTGTTCGCCCTTGTCGCCTATACTTGGAGAGTTTTATTCGCATCATGAGAATCACTATACGTTGATTGCTTTAGATCCGTTTCTGTGCACTACTATCCTGATGATCTCATCGCGATACAATATCCTCCCCGGGGTAGGAGGCGCATCTAGAGGCTACTTTGTGCATGATAGGCTCTGGGAGCAATGCCAACGCTTCATCATGAAAATCATGCTAGGCCAGGTAAAACCGTCCAAAGCACAGAGCCGGACCATCGGATCTATTGAAGCCCTTCTGCTGCTGTCCGAGTGGCACCCTCGTGCTCTTCACTTCCCGACTGCCGCAGATGGGTGGGACTGCGAGCTAATGATTGGCGCCAACAACACCACTGAAGAGGGCGCGAAGCTGTTGGAAGGCGACGTGACCTCGAACAGATGGCTTGAGGATGTCATAGAACCTGCTAAGCGATCTGATCGCATGTCTTGGATGTTGATGGGCTGCGCCTTGTCCTTGGCCCAAGAGCTGGGTCTTTTTGAAGACAATGCCAGGATCGACAAAGACCAGGTGTCGTACCCAAAGTTCTCGACTGAATATCTGATCTTGCGAAGGATCCGGGCCCGGAAGCTACTGTATGTGCTGCTTGAACAGCTCTCGTGGCGCTTGGGCTGCACTTCGATGATCCCGCAGAGTCTTAACCATGCTTTGATGGAAAAGATTCCTGTCGACTCGGCCACAGGGGCTGTAGAGCAATGGCAGTCTTTCATGAGCGCTTGGGTAGAGCTTACGAAACTCGCACGCTCCATCTCAGATACAATTTATCCCAACACGACCACCACAAGAAGTCTGCTACGTACAGGTCGATACATAGGGCTGCTCGAACACTTTCAACCGCTACTAACATCGTGGAGGAAGAAGTATCTCGATCCTTGCAGTAAGCCTAAACTCATTCGATTTGTGAAGATTCCAAACTAATCCTCTCATAGAGCTCAAAGTCGGATTGCACGATATGCTTCACATAGAGTACCAATATGTTCGCATATATACTAACTCGCTAGGCATGCAAGCAGTTGTCGAACGCACCCTTGCCGAAACCGATCCAGACGTTCCTCAAGAAGACAACCTACCCTTCAACCTCGAGCCAAGAGACTACGACTTTATCCAAGAGGTAGTCGACGGAAGCTGCCAGATCCTGCAAAAGGTTTGTCAGCTGTCCGAAACAGGTGCGCTGCGCTACTCGCCAGTGAGGATCTTCTTACGCATCACGACGTCTTCGATATACTTGATCAAAGGCCTGAGTCTGGGTTCACGCAACCAGAAGCTACAGTCGTGTCTAGACATTCTTGATGCAGCTATCCGAGCACTCCGCGCAAGTAAGTACCAGCTAGGCTATGCCTGCGTAACGCCACTAACATCTCAGGCACACTTGACGATATGCATCTAGCCTCACGCTACGCAACGCTGCTCGATCTACACGTCGCTCGTCTCCGCGAAAGCTTCGTCGTATCTTCACGACCACCGCGGCTCCCCTCGCGCGCTACCTCCGCCGACCTTAAGAGCGCAACGACGGGCATGGACTTTTTGAACAACCACAATGCGGGCCAATCCAGTCTTTCTTCACTAGCAGAAAACGTGACGAACCTCATGCCAGACGATGATTGGCTTGCGCTGCCGTTTGATCCTGCCATGGCGCCGTTTGGGCTGGACAGCGGACCGCAGAGTTTCCAAGGCTTCGACGATGGGACCTTGGATTTTATTTGGAATCTGCCGATGTAAAGCCAGTAGTTAAAAGCACCCTATCGTAGTTCTGGATATGTAATACGTTGAAACGTGTGGAACGAGAGAGAGGATGATTCATCTCACGAAGATACGAAAATAATGAATTGGGAAAGAAGTTCAAATGTGCCATATAAGCACACAGCAAAAAACTGAAGATATATAGCTTGATCGTTGCGCTAAACGGAAAACCACTTATTATCCACGCTCAAATCCAACGCCAGGAAAATGCCACACTGCCGCTGCCCCCTTTTGGCTTTTTTTTAAATCTACACCAAGTTCCCCCTCAACTCCTGCTCCCTCTCAATCGCCTCAAACAAACTCTTGAAGTTCCCTGCGCCAAATCCATCAAAGTTATTCCTTTGGATGATCTCGATGAACACCGTCGGGCGATCCATAAGATGCTTTGTAAAAAGCTGAAGTAGGTAACCTCCCTCGTCAAAATCAATCAAAATATCCAGACTCTTGAGCACTTCAAAGTCCTCATTCAGCGTCATACCCGCCTTCTTCAGTCGCATGCGCATACTATCGTAGTACGTCTCTGGCACCTTGATGAACTCGACACCACGCGCCTTCAGATTTGTAATGGCGGCGATGATGTCTGTAGTGCGCAGCGCAATGTGCTGGACGCCAGGTCCACCGTAGAAATCTACGTACTCCTCAATCTGGCTCTGCTTCTTGCCCTTTGCGGGCTCGTTGATGGGCATTTTGACGACGTCATTGGGAGAGCTCATGACGATGCTCTTGAGGGCAGAGTACTCTGTGCAAATGTCTTTGTCGTCAACGCTCCAGAAGCGGTGGAAGCCGAGGACGTTTTCGTAGTAGGCGCAGGCGTTTTCCATTTCGTCCCAGTCTTGGTTGCCGACGCAGTGGTCGATGGCTGAGAGGTGGACTGAGGGCAGGAAGTTTGAGAGCGGGTCCCGGGATTTGGTGGGTTCGGCGCGGTAGCCGGGGAGGAAGATGCCGTTGTAGGATTGCTTTTGGATCAGGGTGTGTGTAGTGTCGCCATAGGTGCGGATCGTGGCGAGGCGGACGCTGCCTTCTGGGTCGGAAAGGGTGTGGGGTTCCTTGATGGAGACAGCACCGGCAGCGACGGCAGCAGAGTATATGGCGTCGACATTGTCGACTTCGAAGGCGACGTCTGGTCCGAAATGTTAGTAATCTTTTGATGCTTTTTGGTCCATCAACACTGAAGGTTTCTCAAGCTTACCCTTGACAGCATCACCGTGTCTCTCCTGATGAGCATGGATTTCCTTCAACAACTGCTCATCCTCTGGGCTGAACCTCGATCCTTGCTCCAGACACCGTAGCGGCGAGGTCAGGACAAATGTAATGTCGCCGTTTCGCACTACGTGAGAAGCTATGGCACGAGAACCGGTCTCCAGTCCGCGATATGCGACACGCTCAAAGCCCATGCGTGCAACGTAAAAGGCAGCGGCTTGCTTGGCGTTGCCGACATACCAGTGTACATGGTGGTAGCCACGGTATGATGAGATATCTGAAAGAGTGGCGTTATCGGGACGGGGTGACGTGGGAGGAGAGATAGCAGCAGGCGCCATGATGGATGGTAATCTGAACCTCACGAGCTCAAACAGGGCAGTTTGTGACTTGATTAGGAAGCACCAGGTTTATATTTGGCGCTCAAGCTGTTGACTGGAGTATGAAAGTAGTGCAGTGAGCGTTTAGTTTGGGCCCAGGCGCGTTCTTTATCATTGCACCACTACCCACAATTCACGTCCCTTCGCAAACCGGTATCCGATTTCTTTTTCTTAACGATTACCATGTTTGTCCCAAGCCAGCGTCATCAAGCGGTTATGCCGAGCGCACGTGAGGCGGCTCTCAGAAGCAATGTTACTTTGTCCGTGGGTGTCCGCCAATGGGCGTCCGCTTGTATCCGACGGCTTCTTGAACACAAACATAGTCAGGGAAGCGCGATGGCCGAATAAAGCTCCTGGAGACGTGAACGGCCATACTATCCAGATTCTGCTTTCCGTCTTTGATAGTCGACGAGGCTGTACAGGCTAGTTGAGATCAGGACGTGGGAGTGATAGTGTTTGTCGCTGTGTGGTAGTGCAGCGGCTGAAGCAAGCGCTCTGCCGCCGAAAGCCGTGTTGAGGCGCTAAGCCGAGTGAACATCAGGATGCATCTGTACATCGATATGTCAGTGTAACGCCGTGATTACAGAGCTGACCACCGGACGATCCGATCAGTCTTATCTGCATGTTTACAAATCTCCCTGCCTGCACTATCAACCTCTCAAATCAGACACTCAGCCCAGAATCAGCTCATCATGGCCGTCGACATGCCCAACACCAGCCTATCGGCTAACGACGCACGCATTCTCAATGCATTATTCGATCCAGAGACTCTACCTTCATCAGTAGCAAAGGCAAAAGACACAGCAGCAATCGACCAATCATTACCCGCACATCCAAGCATACCGGCATCTCAACTATCAGACCTCGAGAAGCAACAAAATGAGATCATCCGGAATGTCTCCAGCAACTCTAATATCGCTATAATAGACGACGCAATCACGCGACTAAATGACACAATATCAGCACATTCAACTTACGCAAGCGCCTACATCAACCGCGCCATGCTTCGGCGAATGCGGATAGAATCGTCGCTGCAAGAAGGCCAGAACATTTTTTCCGCACCACCACAGGAAATTGAAGACCTATTCCACGATCTGGCACGGGCGATTCACCGGTCACTCCCTGCTTCGGCGCCCACAGCCCCCGTCTCAGAGTACGCTGCCCGCATGCTGCGGACCGCCTACTCGCATCGTGCGTACCTGTATCTCAAGGCCGTAGAGACAGAGACGCAGCTCAAAGGCCTGGGGGAAAAGCGAGCTGGAAGAGCTGGCCAGCAAGGACTTTGCGAGTGCGGCGCGGTATGGCGACGAGGTGGCGAGGGAGATGAGTGTGAGGACGAACCCGTACGCGAAGATGTGTGGGGCTATTGTTAGGAATGCATTGAGAGAGGAGCAGAAGGGTGAAGCGACGAGTGGGTAGCGGGTAAAGTTTAACGGTGGTTCTCGTACGATGGATGTGTTGTGCCAGAAGGTGTATTAATGACTCGATACTTATTGGACACGACTTGGTGCAACCCGATGCGACTTGGCGCTGTCGGGTTGTCGTCGGAAGCGACTATCATGACCTTATACCCACCAAATCTATGTCCATACAACCAACACACGTAAGCAGCACCCACCTGCGAAGCAACACAAAACCCCATTCTCCAGTTAAACGCTCCTCTTCTCCTTGCTGAGTCAACTTGTGGCACCATCGTGGCGTAACCTGCAACACCTTAGCCCCTACTCCCGTTTCACCCATGCCTCCCACCTCCTGATCCTCCCGTACCCGCAACGCCTCGATCGATTCTCTTTCGAAACCGTTGAAACTGTTTTCTCCACTCCGCCGAGCCCAACCCCGCCAAGTACCTTCGACGCGCCCCCCTTTGTCGCTGCCTCTTCTTCCTCTCCGGAGCCAAGACGCCCTTCCCAAGGCCACCATCGTCGTCCATGATACTCGACCAAGACTTGTCCTGTTCCGGCCAAGCATAGCCCCTAGTACTGCCTGAATACTCTCTACCACTCTGCTTGCACAGATGGCATGACTAATCTGCTTTTTGGCCTTCGGACACGTGAATCTCCGGTCGCATTGGAGTATCGGCATTTGCAATCACCACTTTTTTGCATTCCTTCTTACTTTTGACTTTTGCTTGGTGGTAGGCTGACGTGTCCGGGACTCCCCACTTCCGCCCTTTGGGTACCCTTGGGAAGGGAAAAGTTAAGATATAAAAGAGGGTTGGGAAGGCGATGGGAGAATGTGGCCAGCTTTCTTTGTACTTAGAGTAGCGCCGAGTTTTGTTTTCTCAGACGCTGTTGGCGAAGCCCTGTTGAAAATGTTCGATTTACAAAAGGAACCTCTGTCTCGCTGATCTATCGTTGTAGGCGAACCTCTGCTTCGTTACTTTTCAGCCGTTCGAAGGCGAACCTCTGCTTCTCCGCGTTATTCGCTTTTTCTACCTCCTTTACTTTTGGGAACTAGGCGTTCCACGTCTTTGGTGCTTCATGAGCGCTGAGAAAAATACTGATCACATTCACGTAGATGGTAGTTCTTGCAACGGACCATGGTAAATCCGTTGTTAGCTACACCAAAACAGTCTCGAACGTCTTGGCACAAATATCTTAGGAACATTGAATTTGTCATTTTTATGTTGTATAGCAGGGGTTGAATAAGTATATCAACGATAGTAAAATGGCCATCAGATCAAGGCATAACAATAGTGGACAACGGAATAACATGACATTATGCACTAAACAAATGACCACGTAAAGAACGAATGGCTGCCCAATTTTCTAAAGTATTGTAAATTCACTCTGCTGGTTCTGCGCCGTTTCGTGTCAAGGATAACTCCATACTCGTACAGTAATCATGAAGAGAGACCATCAGCGCTCCACCGTATAGCGCGACGTCATCTCGAAAGATAACACAAAGGAAATTTGCAAAAGCCTCTGGTATCATGAGACACCAAGACTATATGTTGCTAGGACGTCTTATAGCTTGGCAGCGTCTGCGATCTTGAGTCGCCAATAAAACGTCACAATTAAGGCTCCACTTGATACAATGTCTGCGACTTTGGTTGTAGCACCGAAAATGCAGAATATCCGGGTAAGCTTATGCGAAAGCACCGACAATGGACATGCCAGCTGCACCCATGAGTACGTAGATGAAAGCCTGAGTCTTGGTCCTTCCAGTCATGGTGTGAGACGCCTCCTCAGACAAGAAATCCTCTGCCAGCAGGTCGACAAGGGCAGCGTAGATGAGGAGACCAGATGAGATAGCGTTGAAGACACCGACGATAATGAGTCCAAACGCAGAGTTGGGGTCGTAGGATCCGCGCGTAATAAGACCAATAGCCTGACCAATGGGGGCAGTGGTACCGAAAGCTACGACAAGGGCCCATGGCTTCCAGCTGTTCTTGGGGTAGGGGACGTCGGCAATACGCGTTCCAAGACCAAGACCCTCGAACATTTGGTGGAAAACAATGGCGATGAGCAGGATAATGAAGCCTTCGGCGGTAATAGAGATGGTCATGCCGACGAAAACGGAGTGGAAAAGAATACCACCTTCAATGAGCGTGATCTGCATAGACTGCTTCTTGAGAACGAGCGGGTCGACAGCTTGCTCAACATCGTCGTCAAAGTATGAGCTCGTCTGGTGGTCATGGGCTGCTTGCTGCTGCTGGTAGTTGGGAAGAGCAGGAATGGCCCGGTTGATGGTCATAAGCATCTCGTCGCGCTGGCGTACGTATTGCTCGTAGAAAACGATGAACCAAGGTGGCATCTCAGACTTGGCCTCGAGCTCATCGCTGCCACCCTTGGGGAATGGAAAGTTGTCGACAGGGTAGGTGGTCTCCTGGGCCCATCCACGCTTCTCGTTTTGCGCAGCCGCCATCGTCGCCTGGGAATCATAGCTCTCGACACGACGGATAGGGTTGTTGAAGTTGGCCTGGACCCCGGCAGCAGAGTGCTGTGATGCGTTGAAAGCTTCGCCGGTCGCGCCACCGTGGCTGTGACCACCAGTCTTCTCGTGCAGCCACATTTCAATCACAAAGAGAATAAAGAGAGAGCCCATCATGATGACACCTGGCAAGGCGGGGTAGTCGTCGGTAAAAAGATCTGGCAAGCAAGGATCGTTGAGCGATGCAAAGGCGGTAGGCAGAAGCTGCAAATTGTTGGTCATGTGCTCCAAGCTGGCTGTATCAGTGGATTGTACTTACATGAACGAAGGCAGTAGCAATCAGGACACCGGTACCAAAGTGCTTGCAGAAGAAGAAGATCTTGGGAGGAATCTTCATCCACTTGATCTTCTTCGCAACCACTGGGAAGCCGGCGCCGAAGATGGAGGCAATGAACACAATGACTATCAAGATATCAGCTAGAAGCTTTTGGTGACATGATGGAGCACTTACAAACAGCAGCAACGTGAAGGGGGAAATCATACTCGGCAGCGTCGGCCTCACTGCCGCACACTGGCTTTTCGTCGGCCATGATGAAGATTACGAAGGGGGTTTAAAAGAGTAGCACAAGAAACGAGTGCGGTAATTCCGGACTAGCCAGCAGTCTCGTCGCCGGCGACGATGGATAAAGAGAAGAAGCGAAGAGAACAGAAAAGGGGAGAAAAGAAAGGAACCCAATACACACTCTTTCAAAGAGCAACAAAAGTCAAAAACCCAAACTGATGTTGAAGGTAGGGAACTGAAAAGCTCGGCATGGCAGACTATGTATTACTTTAAGTCCACCATAGCATAAGAGACGCTAACCGCATCATGTTGATCATCATGATGACACGACGAATAGCGTTGAAGAAAGCAGTGGACCCTCGATATATTGGGCCTGTGCTTCAGATGCCGCTCGAACGATGTGTGCTACGCGCAGACAAGGCGGAGGTCCAAACGGTGCCAGACGCAGCCAGCATTGTCTACACGACAAACAAGCAATTCCAGAAGGCAGCAAGGCCTCAATCGGAGAGGTGGTTCGCCGAGCCCAAGAAGCTCATGGAGACATCTGTCATGCAATTGGAGCCTTGGCCGGCCGTGGCGATCTCCCAAAGCATGAAGATGTGATGCGGCTCAAGTCTCGTTTCTACAGAGTGGGACAAGCGGCAACCGTGTGGAGGTGCGAAGCATTCAGGGTGAGGCTTGGATGCGAGTTTCTGCTGCATTTGGGGTTCGAAGAGGCTCGCTTCTCAATTTAGCAAGCCAATGAGACAAATGGGGGTGGCGTCGACGCGTAGAGCCAAGACCGGGTGGATTCAGTACCGATCTAACCCTCTCTTGGCAGTGTCGTGACTTGAGAGGTTTTGAAACCTGGAGAGAGGTAGACAAGAATGATGGGGGGGCTGAAAGTGGGAATTTGTTACCCATGGTGGAGCCTCACGTAGCCAGCGCTATGCTTCCGCGACGATCACTGCATTGCGCTAGTCCCGATACGGCGCATGAGACACGTTTAGCCGTTGGGGAAGTCGAACCATGACTTTGTAACACCCCCTCATCGCAGCCAAGCTGTCGTCAACAACATCCACACAACATCTCCACAACGGCATTCCTACAGCTCCATCAAAATTCCACAGTTTTTACAGCACGTTTTGCGGGGAGAATCTTTGCATTTGATCAAGCCTTGCTTGGGGGCTCTAGGCATTCACCCCGCACCCCCCGCCTGACCACCATCCGGTGAATGGCCCTGCAGGCTGACAACGAATGTCCATGTTCACCTATAATTCACCTGTATACCTTCCGCTCCTGCAGAGCGCCAAGGCAGATGGAGTATCAAGATCCAAGCCAAGCTCTTCTAAACTTGCCCAATACAGCGTTATAGCTTGTCCTAAGACTTACTAGCCACCGTTATGGGTCCTTAGCGAGTTTCAGGCTCCGCGCTCAGCTTGCCACACGTGCACCCAACCTGCAGAATTCACACGTTCTCACACTGCGTAAACGACCTGGCCATTTCATCATGGCCCCAGGGTTTGAGCAAAAGAATTCAGGCGGAGGCGAGCGGGAGGAACGCCGCTTGTGGCGTTTATTGTGGTGTTTATTACAGTGCCTGCGTGCCCGTATCTGAGGCACGTATATCCTCCTCGTAGCACATTCGCACAAATACATCCTGGCGATCGCTCGAACATTCACGTACGCGTCCCTCAGACCATACTCCGGAAGCTATGTCTCCTGAGTCCCATGGTATGTATCAGCTGTCTGGCGTAGCGCTCTCGTGTCTGATAGTCCCCCAGCTTCACCTGATCGCCCATCCCAGGGCCAAGGTACCGAGCAAACAATCGTTCCAGGCAATGCTGGTCAGGTCTCGTCCACAGAACAACCAGTCTCTGCTGCCCAGCAGACAGCAGACGCCATCCAAGAAGCATCATCTGCTGAAAGTGTCAGCTCCCAAGATGCCAAGAGCAAAGCCGTTGTCAATGTCAACAGTGACCCGCTCGACCTTGGTAGACATCGCCGAGAAGATGTCACACAGAAACAGATGAAGGCCGATTATCCCTTGGCTAAGCCCAGGCACATGAAGAAGTTTTACACTCGGCAAAACGCTCTCATTGATCAGTTCCTCCAGAGCGGCGACGAAGAGCGCTTGGCTGCGCTCGACCAACTCGAAAACGGCCCTAAAGTGCGCTTCGCCGTCAATGCCTCCTTCATAGTCAATTTTTGCCTCTTCGTCATCCAGCTGTATGCTGCCATTTCCACAGGCTCGCTGTCGCTCTTTGCGACAGCAGCAGATGCCTTCATGGACTTGGTATCGTCAGTGGTCATGCTCATCACGTCCCGCATGGCAGCAAGGCCCAGTGTGTACAAGTACCCAGTTGGACGTACACGCATTGAAACAATCGGAATCATCATGTTCTGTTGTTTGATGACGACAGTCGCCATCCAGTTGATCGTAAGTGTCTGATTATGCTGGAACCATGTGCTTTACTGACATTCTATAAGATCGAATCCGGCAGGTCTCTAGGTGCTGGCCATAGCGAATCGGAAGAACTTCACATCATTCCTATTGCTTTCGTTGCCACTGCTATATTCTGCAAGGGCTCCCTCTGCATCTACTGCTTCATCTACCGACGCTATCCTGCCGTCCATGTCTTCTTCATCGATCACCGTAACGACATCGTCGTCAATGCCTTTGGTCTCGCCATGTCCATTGTCGGTAGCCGTGTAGTCTGGTATGTCGACCCTATCGGTGCCATCCTCATCGGTCTCTTGATTCTCTTCTCTTGGGCTGCGAACGCTTTCGACCACGTCTGGCTGCTTGTCGGCAAGTCGGCACCCAAGGACTTTATCAGCAAGTTGATCTACCTTGTTGTTACGCACGACGCTCGAATTCAAAAGGTCGATACGTGCCGTGCATACCACGCGGGACAGAAGTACTACGTTGAGGTCGACATTGTCATGAGCGAGGACCAACCTCTCAAAATCACCCACGACGTCTCCCAGACCTTGCAGCGAAAGCTTGAAGGTAGGTCATCACAGTTCTAAGTTCATCAACACGACGAAAAGGAGCCAAAACTAACATTGCAAATCAGGTCTTGCTGATGTCGAGCGCGCCTATGTCCACGTCGATTACGAGAGTGAGCACGATATTTTCGAGGAGCATAAGCCGCTCTACGAGGTCACTCAGTCACGCACAATCAAAGAGCGTGTCAAAGCCATGCGCTTCCTTTTCAAGAAACAAGACAAGAATGCTTGAAGGGCGCGCCATGATAATCTTAATGTCTTGTTCCATGAAATCACCATGTTTGTACATTTAAGTGCTTGTTGCACTAAAACACAAGAAGTCTTGTCGGGTTTGGAGAGGTTTGTTCTTTTGGTCGGATTTTATACCCCGCGTTCTGCAGCATAGAAAAAATATAAAGCTGCCGTGTTTTGTTTTAGATATGCGAACCTCTAGGAATTTTTTCCTACGTTATTTTACTAGTAAATTCGCAAATGCATTGTGAATGGACCTCTGTTCATTCAATTTCCTCGCCAAACACCATGTCTCTCTGTGTCTGAAATGCAATTGTCTGTATACAACGCTTTGGCCGTGTATCATCTTGTGTCTCTACAATGACTGGCAGCAATCGAAGTTTTCCCCTACATATGTCTTACGGCAACAATCAACTGATTGTTCCTTGAAACAACTTCATTACCTAAAGGTCTCCCACCACACACGTTGCGCATCACATCTCACTTATCTAGTAAAGCATCAAAACTCATCTCACAACAACACGGTAGCAGCGATGGCTATAGGGTACCCATACGGTAGGCCCAAGTATCGTCGTCTTCGAAGATGCCCATGCCACATTCATTTAGCACACCTGGACGACAAGCAGATAGAAGAGGTGAAGAAGGAAGCAGCAACTTACAAGTTCGAGCTGGAAGACCGACCCAGCGTGAGCCAGTTAGTTTCTCGGTTCAACAAGAAAGCAAACTGGAGGCTGCGCTTGGAGAGGCTGGAGTGGGATGGGACGATCAAGGACTGCGATGAAGAGTTAGAGGAGCTGGTGGAGGAAGAGGAGGAGAAAGAAGAGAGCAAAGAAGAAAGGAAGTAAGGTTAGATTGCATTTCTTTCAGGAAGTGATAGATGTTATTCGTGCTAGAATAAATCTAGGTTATTTCAAGTATAACGTTCATCTCTGTGTGGCGGGACACCTGGCGTGACGGGACGCCACAGACACTACCAATGTAACAAACCCAACAACAGCTTAGAATAGTAAATGTTCTCAGTCTAACGTACATCCCTTGGTAACGGAACAACCGCCGTAAAATCACATTGGCCTACTAAGGTATATACTAGGGTTGATTCTGAGTCGATGCATGCCCACTAATACAAAAATTACAATCGTGTAGATAGCTTCTCTCCAGATATGCGAGAATACCTACTTTATTTCAATAATGCGCCTCACGAGTTATACGACCACCACTATTAGTTCTATCCGTTGCAACGCATCTATCGCTTCTATATACGTCCAAGTATTTGATAGAATCGTCTAAGCCTGCTCACCAGCGGTAAGGGCTGGTCAGTAAACTGATTCATACGTGATCGCCACACGGTCTAGTACCTCTGTATCTAACTAATGCACTAATCGGCAATACTGATATAATTTTAATTACTAAGCTAGTCAGGTAAGGGTAAGCTCAAAATGATAAGTAAAGCTTCACATATAAACTAAATGTCGCGTTCAAATAGGATAAGTTAGGTGGGAGAAACTTCAGAAGGCGTCGATATAGGGCACGCGGAGGGCATATGACATACGGTAAATACGCATCGCGTGCGCGCGTTAAGACATAGTTATCCTTATTCCTCACAAAGCGTTACCCCACAACACCACAATAGGACTTTTGGACATAGTCATGGCTCGGAAGAAGTTTTATCGTGTCGTACACGCCCACTCTCACGGTCGGTATTTAAAGAGAAAGGGAATATATGCAGAAGACCAAGACAGCGGCATCGCGTTTGGTTCCTGGAGGGGCGTTCTAGGTCGCGCGTTCGGAAGGCATCTTAATAGGAAATCTTCTTATGCCTCTCCCTTCGTTTCAATGTACAATAATGAATATGTAGCACGGAGCCAGGCAAAAAAGCGTTTCGAGGAAGGATAGGAGAATGTAACAATCTACAAAATCGATCTACGGGCTAGTAACAAGCGTGTCTACGTAGTATCGCAATGTCCGACGTCTAGCGAGAAAGCTACATATTGCTATCCCTAACTAGTTATGCCTAGCATAACTCGGAGCACAAGTAAATTATCTTTAGTCATATTCCAGATAGAGCAGTTAGAGTCTACTACAAGTTTTAGGGTGTCGTGGCCATGCGAGAATTATAGTGGCGGTGGCGGTAGTGGGATAGCGGTGGGAGTGTGGGCCTATAGTTAGTATTTATTTGTTGTGACTGCACCGCAACTGGGGTTGGGTAGGATAGGCTTGGCAGATTGAATTATGTAGTTACTAGGGTTAGTTGACTAATTCTAAGTCGATGTATACCCACAAATACATACACTCGCTTGCACAATCGGCTTCCGGCCCACGGATTATACGAGACGCTGAGCCCACAGGGGTGTCTGCTTCGCTTAGCATATTCCTTTTCTCATTAGGAGTAACTATGATGAAGACAGCGGCAACGTTCTAAAAAGTCAAAAGCTTATTGATATCTACGGAGTATATGGAGCTGGTCATGGAGATATAGAGCAAAACAGCCCATATAATCATAGAGACGCTTAAATGGCGATTCTGTAAACAGATTCTCTATACTAAATCGTGTTTTGTGTAGAGAGCATTATGCGATGGCTCAGCCTTGGCTGTTACCCTCGATGGATGCGCTACCTAGTCGATTGCTGCAGGTCAACCACACGCCCCTTAGAAATAGCAGCCTCCTCACTCATCTGCCATAGATTGCCACTTCTCTAACATCGCGACGCGTAGAGCCTCCCACAAGTGATAGCAGGATTCGACACGGTAGCACCAACATCAGTGTGGAAAGATGTCTAGGAACCCATGGTCCCACGAGCAGAGCATCAGCGGCACTTCTGCCCAAGGGGGTTCCCGAGTATATGCAGGAATTTTCAGCGACTGCAACTTCGATGGTGCTGAGAAAACAGAAAGTCGGCTTCCTAAGTCCTCAACTCCCCTCACTACCCTGAATACTTGTAGCTAAGGGTTACCGAACAGATGCGCTAGAAAAGGCCGCCGACGCGTGTCGCAACGCACTTTTCCTCACCGATCCCCGCGTCGACCGCGAGAGCGTCATCAGCGCGAAAGGCACGAGAGTCGCAGGCACCTGCGAGTGGATTACACAAAATGCAAAATACTATGCTTAGCTAAACAGCAATAATAATAGCGACACACGTCTGCTGTGGATCTTGGGCGGGCCTGGTAAAGGCAAGACAATAATGTCTATTTTCCTGACGGAGGAATTGGAGAAGCACATAGCACGCGTAGACAATGCAGAGCTGGCGTTCTTCTTCTGCAGTGCTCAGGACGAGAAGCGTAACACAGCTGTAGCTGTGCTGCGCGGGTTAGTGCACCAGATTACCACTAAGCGTTCGCAGCTAGTCAAGCATGCGCTGCT